>PVJA010000356.1:111003-184242 GCA_004027025.1 Myocastor coypus | reverse complement strand
GTGCCCACCAGTTATGACCTGTGGGTGGGGGTGGAGTTCCAGTGGCAATGCAGGCTGCAGGCTGAGAGGTTCTACCTGCACACCCACTGGTTGCTCTGTTGGTTGGTTGGGGCTACTATGTGTGGGGGCTGAGTTCCCATGAAAATATGGGGGGCTGCAGGCTGAGAGGTCCTGCCTGTGCACCTGCTGGTTGGTCTGTGTCCCAGATCACATATTAATTACAGTAATTCCTGGTGCTATCCAGTAATGTTTTATTACACCCTGGATGCAATCCCCAATTCTTTTTTTTTTTTTTTTTTTAATTTTTATGGCTGGCTCATCCTGCCGTGGGGTGAGGCTGGCATAGCATGTGGTGCCAGGGATTGAACTGTGATCCCTGCGGTTGCCTAAGCTTTCCTAAGCAGGCACTTTATTTTTTTTATTATTTTATGTATTTATTTATTTTTAAGCAAGCACTTTAAACCACTGAACCATCTCACTGGCCCTAGAATCTCCTGTTGCCTAATAATGGTTTTCCCTCTTTCTTGGTATATTTTTCTATATTTTACTTTGTATTATTTGTCCTATTTAAATGTGACACTTAAATATGTTATTTGCAATACTTCATTTAAGTAGTGCTGTCATGTTTTATGGAACATGAAGTGGAAATCTGAGCTGTAATTTTCCCTTTCAAGATGGTCCTGTTTATTCATTTTGTTTACCTGTTTAACTGATCTGGGCATTCGTTTTGCAGAAAAATCTATATAAACACCTAAGCTCTAGTTCAGAGAATGTCTGTGCCATCGTGTTACCTTTCTTAAACATCCTTTTTGGGACCTCTTTGTCATCTTTTAGCTCCTTTCTGTTTATTTTTAAAAAAAATTTATTTATTTGGTACAGGGTCTCACTCTGTAGCTTGGACTCATAGTGATCCTCCTGTCTCAGTCTCCCCAGTGCTGGTGTTGGGATTGCAGGCATGTACCGCCATACCCAGTTTTGGTGACCAGCAGGGCATGCAGAGCTGGGGATTGAACGCAGGTCCTTGCTCTTGCCAGGCAGGTGCTTAGACCACTGAGCTATCTCCCCACCCTTCCTGTTTATTCTTATTTGTGCTTCACCTTAATGTCACTTTTGCAGATATATTTGACTATATGTAGAATTGCACCTGAATTTCAAGGTGATTGATTTCTACCTTCTAGAATAGTTTATGGAGGTCATACTCACTCTTGCACTTACTTGTGGTTTTCCATAATATCATTTGCTAGGCATATTGCACCCTTTACAATCTCAGCAATGAAATCAGGTAATGAAATGATAACTGTTTGGCTCCTCTAATTATAACTTAAGCATATATGTATCTCTTAGTAGAGAACCTTGACTGACAGTTAAAGCCTAAGGAAAAACAGTCACATGATCTGAGCATAGGTACAGATTTATAAAGGAAACATGAAAAGGCTTTGCTTTTTTTCTAAGCAAAAGCACAGTTAATTATGGTAAATTTATGTCTATAGCTAATGAAGAATGCGAAGTAATCATGAGAAGATGAGGTTAAGTCATTGAGCTTGATCTGTTAGATAATAGTAAATCACTGTAGGTGCTAAGTGATGCAGGTGAGGCACTGGTGTGGCCAAGACGAGAACTGGAGACTGTCTGCAGTATCAGCGGATCAGAGGAGAGAAGTTGGATTCAGGTCATCCAAGGATATGTGTGTATAGGTGGGTGGGCGGATGGTAGGAGAGGCATGAGGGCTCCCACCATATTTTGTGGCTTCTTCAAAGAACGCCTGAGCTGTGGAACAGTGACAGGAAAGGTTTTGGACTAGAATTTTCTGATTTGAAGTTTGGAGACTCCTGTGACTCCCTCAGCCTCTCCTGTTCTTGCAGAAGTGGATTCTCAGGCTTGTTTATAGTAATCAGGCACATTTTTTTTTTTTTTTTTAAAGGCAGGGGACACCCACTGTGGAGCTCCCGCTTGTCCCCCTTTTTGGATAGGAGCTTTCTTTCCCTCAGTAAATATGTTCTGTTCTAAAAAAAAAAGGAAAGGAATGAAGAAAAAGTAATGCAATCCTTGGAAGATTTGCATTTCAGTGAAAGCAGCTGGTGTTTAGACCACACATGGCTCATTTGTTACGCTGAGGAAAAATAAAAAGGAGACATCCTTCCTAGCTGGATGTTGGTGCCCACTTATACGTTTCAGTATTTCTTCTGGCTGACCATCAGCACCACAACTACCTAATCCTCCATGAGTGAAGATGCCACCAGTGACCTACCTATTTGTTATTGTTACCTCAATTCTTTTAAATTTTGTAGGAATGATTATGAATTTGCTTATTATACTGGTCATTTATAAGAGCTGGGTTAAAAACCATCGAATCTCTTCTTCTGACAGGGTACTGTTCAGTTTGGGCATCAGCAGATTTCTCATGGTAGTATTGTTTCTACTGAGCATATTCTATTTCATTGCTTCAAATGCTGAAGTACCAGTCTACTTTTTCATATTTTTTTTGTCATTTTGGAAATTTTTGGACTCCAGCAGTCTCTGGTTTGTGACCTTGCTCAACTGCTTGTATTGTGTGAAGATTACTAATTTTCAACACTCAGTGTTTCTCCTCCTGAAACGGATTATTTCTCAAAAAATCACCAGACTTCTGCTGGCCTGTGTGCTGATTTCTTTCATTACCACCCTCGTGTATTGTGTGCTCAGACAGATTTCATACTTCTCTGACTTCGTGGCTGGGACAAATGGCACACTGTTTGACTTCAGCAAAGGCATTTTGACTTTGGTGCTCTCTTTGGCCTTGAACTCATTCTTCCAGTTTATCCTTAATGTGACTTCTGCATCTCTGCTAATACATTCCTTGAGGAGACATGTACAGAGGATGGAGAGGAACTCCACTGGATTTTGGAATCCCCAAACTGAAGCTCACGTAGGTGCCATGAAGCTGATGATCTATTTCCTCATCCTCTATGTCCTGTATTCAGCTGCAACACTGCTCTTCTACGTCCCTTCTCATATAAGGATGAGCGCAGGAGTCAGAGCCGTCAGCATGATTATTTCCTCTCTTTACCCTCCAGCACATTCTGTTCTCATCATCCTCACAAATCCTCAACTGAGAAGAAAAGCAAAGCAGATTCTCTGTTTCAACAGATAGTGGAATTTCATCAGTACACATGTGGACTTGGGCATGTGGTGATGTGGGAATGAGATTTTCTGTGAGCATTTTTCCCAGTGATCTGCAGAATTTGTTTTTATGATCCCTTATATGACATTTTATACCTTTGAGTGTCTATATTTCAGTTATTTTGTATATTTTGCTAATATTTTAAAATAAGGTATGTTCTCTGGGGAGCTTGAGGCATTACTTACATATTTGCTTTAGCCCAGAGGTGTTGAAGCTGTGGCATAATGTGCTGTTTTCCTTCTAAAATAAAAGATGTTAAGGTCTGAGTTGTGTTTTCTAAACTAAAGCCTCAGTATTTGGATTTAATTGCAGTGTTGGTGCTTAGTGATAAATAAATGGGTTTGGTGTGGCAGTTTAGGCACCCCTTGCTAAAAGGTTTGCCAGCACTGCTATAGCCATTGTATTCTTGGCTAGTAGAAATCCCCATATCATTTCATCAGCTATTTATGTACAGATGATGAAAAGGTCCCTCAAATTAAGGAATAATTGTAGTGCACATTATTTGAAATTTTTTTTTAAGTTTAACTAAAGATCTTTGACTCAAGGGTCAGCAGTAGTTAAGTGGTCATTGTAAGCTGGTAGACTGGCTTGCAGGATACCAACAGGTGCAAAAAGAAAAGAGGAAGATAAAGGCTATAGTAAGAAATGAAAGAAAGTTAAAAAGAAGTTAAGTATATACTGTGTGAAATGCCAGGCAAAGGGTCTTCATATTTATTCAGTGAGAGTAAATGAACTATAACTGCCAAGAAACATAGCATTGGATTTCTAGGATCAACCTGGAAAGGAGAAAAGGGTCAGACTTGCCAAGTGGATGGAGCGATGAATAGTAAGGAAGCCAAACCAAAAATGGTGCCACAGATCTTGAAGTCCAGAGATAGGCTAAGATCAAAGTCAAGTTCCAAATGTTGAAGTCAGCACTGCCCGGGCCCAAATGCAGAGTGCTGTTCCTTACTATCTAATGTGGAGTTCACTGGAGAGCCGCTGGACTGGTGGTGAGGGTGCTTGGCCCTGGTGAGCTTTCCTCATTGGGTTCTGCACTTGTGCACAGCACCATCCTCCAAGAGCACGACTTCAGGGCCTGGAATAGCAGAACTGTGGCTACACAGGAGCAAGAGCCTGGAAAGGGGATGCTGACAAGTGTTGAAGTGGGGACTGAAAGTGAATTATTAATAGTGATGTAGTTACAAAACTGCATGTGTAATACTTATAAGATAGTATACTTGTATGTCATAAAATAAATGTCTTCAGATTTGTAAACTTTGAAGCTGGGAGCTGACTTTTCTATGCTGACCATTATAGTGTTGAGTGCAGTAGCCAGCAAATTTTACCCACACCAATATTTATAGTATGGTGCTTTTTGTTATTGCTGTTTGTTTGTTGAGATAGGGTCTCTCTGTGTGGCTCAGCTGGAATTGAACTCCTGAGCAGTGCTGCCATTGCTGGTCACATTCTTCCTCAATGGCTGTGATCCTAGCTGCACCTAGAACCCTAGATGGTGCATCTGGGGTCTTCCTCCTCTGACCTGTGTCTAAAGTGTGAATTCCTGGGCCAAGGAAGCAGCGCCAGTATCAGCATAAGAGCACTTGCCCTTGCTAAGAGGATGGAGAAAAAGCTCAAAGACACATTTATAATTTCTACTCCTGTTATGTATGCTGATTAGCAGTGTGCTTGATCTGTTTAGTTTCTGAATATCTGGACAAATACAGCTCATTTAGAGAATCAATGCAGATTAAAAGCTTCTGTGAAAGAGTTGCCTTTCTGCCACTAAGTGACAAGATAGGCACAGTCTGGGAAGCATTTTATTTTTATTGATTGATTAGTTGATTGTCTTTTTGAGATGGTTTCATGATGCAGTTAAGGCTGGCCTTGAACTCAAAGAAATCCTCCTGCCTCAGCCTCCTGAGTGCTAGGATTGCAGGTGTGCACTACCACACCTGGCCTGGGAGACATTTTAAAGGGCTGCCTGGATGCAGTAATACAAAATATTTGAAGAGTGGCCAAGAGATGAAAGATATGCTTAGTTTGATAAAGGTAGGGGATACTATCCTTTAGTTGAAAGTGTTTGATGTTTGAAACCAGTGAATTTTCTTTATTTTCTCTTGGTTTCTTTGTTGTTGTTTTGTTTTTTAATCTGTGTAGCATAGACTGCCCTGTAGATCCTAAGTATAAGCCATAATTTGTCACTACAAGTTCTTCCTGGTGTTTGTATTTATTTGATCTTTCATTGACTTTCTTGGTTCAAGCACTGCGGAAACAGTTTAGGAGTGTGAATAGAAGAATATTGGGGAGTAGAATAGAGACCTTGTTAGAAAATGTTGTGGTAGCATTCTGTGGCATACAGTTCAGTTACATCAAAATGTACAAAACCAAATGATTGCTCAGTAAGTCAGCTAGGAAGCTGAGGCTGTACCACTCGCAGTCTCCTGGGTGTGGCTTTGGCTTGGGAGCTGGCATGCTGAACAGTTCTGAGTGGAAATGCAGCATCAGCTGGCGTTCACAGATTTCTCACCTGTGCCTGCCTCCGAGAGCTGTTATTTAGCAGTTAATATTCTGTTTTACGTTTGCTTTTTATTTTTCTCTTCTTGTCTTGTTCTTAGTTTTCCCTGTCATTGTAAATAGGTCTTTGTGTGTAAATCCAGCTTTCAGTTCACATGGAACAGGGGCCCACCTCATGGCACTCATCTAGCGCATATTGGCCAAGTCTTTAGTAATGTACTTTCCCTAGCAACATGAGGTGCCTGCTTTTGCCACTGTTCCAGTCCCATGAATTTTGTGTGTAGGTTTTGTAGAATTATAGGGTGAAACTGTTTCTTTCTTCGGAAGGTCATTCATTAACTATCTCTACCCCTGGCCTCAGTTTCCAGGCCAGCTTCTCATAGATGCAAGTTGTGACTGTTCCTTCAGAATTATTTCTTCTGTTCTGGCAAAGGGTGTGGATTTCCAAAGGGCAATGACTGAATCTGAGAAGGAAAATGTTCAGCCAGCACACTGATTGCATTCTTTTTTATGTCTAAAATTACATATATGTGTGCATTTTCTTTGTCTATTCATTTGTCTATGGGTCTCTCCACTGATGCCATACTTGAGCTGTTGTGACTAGCACTGCAATAGATGTGAGAGTTCAGGTATCTCTGATGTGCCATGTTCATTTCCTTTGGCTATGTATTCAGAAATAGGATAGCTAGATTATATAGATCTATTTCTAGTTATTTGAAGAGCCTCCATATTGTTATTATTCATAATGGCTGTGCTAATTTACATTTTCACCAGCAATGTATAAGGATTTTTTTCATATCCTCACTTGTATTTGTTGTTTTTACATTTTTTTGATAATATGTACTCGTTCTGACTGGAGTAAGATATTTCTTTATAACTTTGATTTGCATTTCCTTGATGGCTAGTGATATTAGGTTTGTTTTTTATGTATTTTCTGTAGAATCTCACTACACAGTTTCAACTTGTAGTGATCCTCCTGTTTCAGCCTCCCAGCTCTGGGATTACAGGCATGTGCCACCACACCTGGTTTTGGTCACTGGCACTGTGGGCCTTGGTGTGGGGCCTGCATGTCATGTGATACTGGGGATCAAACCTTAGTCCCTGCACTTGTCAGGCAGGTGCTTAGGCCCTGCCTATGTTAGGTTTTTTTTTTTTTTTTTTTCATGTAGTTGTTGGCCATTTGTGTTTCTTTTGAGCAATGTCTATTCAGTTGCTTGTGTTTTAGTTGGATTACTTTGTGGTTGAGTGTTTTGGGTTCTGTGTATGTTCTGGATATTAATACCTTGTTAGGTAGTTTCTATTGTTTTGCATGTTCTTTTAACTCTGTTGGTTGTTTTCTTTGCTATGCAGCTGCTTTTGAGTTTGATATAATTCCATTTGTTTATTATTACTATTTTTTTTGTATGATCTTATTAAAAAATGGTTGCCTGTAACTGAGATCTTAAAGTGTTTCCCCTATGTTTGAATCCAGAATATTTGTAGTATCAGGTCTTACATTTATATATAAGGGTTCTACACTCCTGTAATTCCAGCATTCAGAAGGTTAAGGCTGGGCAATTGTGAGTTGCCTGTAATGTCAGGAGGCTGAAAACAGGAGGATCACTATGAGTCTGGGCTGCCTACTGAGACCGTATGTGTACATATATCTAGTCTACATTCCCACCAATGGTGAAAAAGGATTTCTTTTTTTCCCACAACACCTCCAATATTTGTTACTGGTTGATTTTGTTTGTTTGACTTCTTTTTTTTTTGGGGGGGGTGGGGACTGGGGTTCAAACTCACAACCTTGCGCTTGCCAGGCAGGCACTTGTGCCACAGAGCTATCTCCCCAGCCTCTTGTTTGACTTCTTGATGACAGCCATTCTTTATGACTTGAGCGAGATGAAATTTCAGTGTTGTTTTAATTGCATTTTTCTAGTGATCAGTGGTGCTGAACACTTTCCATATATTTATTTGAAATTTATATTTCTTCATCTTAGAAGTGTGTGTTCATCTCAGATGCCCATTTTTATTTTATTGGGACTTTGAATTTTGGGGGACTGATTTTTTTTTGTCTTTTTGAGACAGGGTCTCACTATGCAGTTCTGGCTGGCCTTGAGCTCACTTTTGTAGCCCAGGCTGGTCTTGAACTTGCACCAATCCTCCTGCCTCAGCCTCCCGAGTGCTGGGATTACAGGCATGCACCACCACGCCCAGCTCAGGGGGCCTGATTTTTTAAAAAACAATTTATATGTTCTAGATAATTCTTTGTCTGAGGGACAGTCAGATAAAATTTTTTTCTAATTAATGAGATTTTCTTTTACTCTGTTGGTGATTTCTTTTGATATGCAGAAACTTTTCAAAAAGACAATATCCCAGTTGTTGAGTCTTTCAAGTATTTCTTGTGCAGTTTGATTTTTGTTCACGAACTCTTTACCTATCCATATGTCCCTAAGGTTTATACCTAATTTCTCTTCCAGAAAATGTAGTGTTTTAGTTTTAATATTTTAGTCTTTGATCCATTTTGACTGCATATTTATAGACATGGTCTAATTTTAACCTTTGCCTATGGAAAGCCAATTTTGCTAGCGCCATTTATTAAAGAGGCTATCTTTCTTCCCGTGAACATATTTGGACCCTGTATCAAACATAAGGTGGCTGAGTATATTTGTAGTTGGGTCTGCATCTTCATCTTCTGATCTGTTCTATTGATACTCAGGACTGTTTTTTTTTTTTTTTTTTGAGGTGGGGGAGGCAGTAAGGCAGCACTATGCTAATTTTATCACAGTCTCATGTATAATTTCAAGTCATGGGTTGGTATCACACAATTTAATTCCTGCATCACATGTCCTAGAACCAGCCACCTCTGAAAAATCCCACTTATGTTCAGATGAGGATTTTGGAAAAATCTAATACAAGTTATACCATATATTGATCAGTGATAGTTGCCTATATTTTTTCTTCCCTTCCCTTCCCTTCCCTTCTCTTCCCTTCCCTTCCCTTCCCTTCCCTTCCCTTCCCTTCCCTTCCCTTCCCTTCCCTTCCCTTCCCTTCCCTTCCCTTCCCTTCCCTTCTCTTTCTTCTGTTCTCCTCTCTTCCCCTCCCCTCGCTCCCTTCCCTCCCTCCCTCATATCCTCTTCCCTCCCTCCTCTGTTCCTCTTCCTCCTCTCTCATCCTCTTCCCTCCTTCTTTCTCTCTCTCCCTTCCCTCCCCTCCCCTCTCTCTTCCTCTCCTCCTTCCTTTTTTCCTTCCTTCCTTCCTTCCTTCCTTCCTTCCTTCCGTGATTTTGTGATTTGTACCTATTAGGGTAAATCTTATCTCACAGAATGAGTTTGGAAGTGTTCTTTCCCTTTTAAGATATAGTATAGTGGGACTGGGGAAGTAGCTCAGGGGCACAAATGCCTGCCTGGCAAGTGTAAGTCCCTGCAAAAAAAAAAAAAAAAAAAAAAGGTGTAGTGCATTGTGTCCCTTGGGGATGTAGTGTCTACCTGCCTCTGCAGGCTCTGCAATAGTGGGACTACTGTAGCATGCTGGGCAAGTGTGGAGCAGCACATGTTAGTGGTAGTAAGAAGCTTTTCATTTTTTCAAAATACTAGAGAAAATGACCTTGGATGGAGGAAAGACTTATTTGGGCTCACAGCTTCATTCTGTGGTCAGATGCCACCATTGGTTTGGAGCTTGTCAAGAGGCATCAAGGCAGGAGGGTGTGGCAGAGCAGAGTCACTCACTTCCTGGCAGCCAGAAAAAGTGACAGAAGGGGAGAGAAAGGGAAGGTGAGGGAGAGGGAGAGGAAGAAGAAGAAAAACAGGAGGGAATGGAGAGTATCTAGGAGCATAATATATTCTTCAAGAACATCCTACCCTGTAACTTCCTTCCTCCAAGTAGGCCCAACTGCCTGCAGTTTCTGCAACTTTCCCATAGTCCATTCAACTATGAGCCCATCAATAAGTTAATCCATCGATGATAGCAGAGTCCTTGTGATCCAGCTGTTTTCCAAAAGCCCCAGCACTGAACATTGCTCCATCGGACACAAAGCCTTTAACACTTGAGCTGTTGGGTGACACTTGCAATTCAAATAAGAACGGAAGATGAAAGTGGGCCTACTCACCTGACCTTTGGGGAGATTGATGCAGCTTGTAATGCAACAGAAGGACACCACTTTTTGTGCATTTTGGAGACCTCTGTCATGCTCTGGGGCTGTTAGGAATGTAGGGTCTTTTTAATGTACCTGGGTTGGTGAATTCTGGCAGTAACAGGGATAGGATGATGTGTCCCTGGTGCAGAAAACACCTGTTATTGTGTGTGCTATGAAGAGGTGGAGCTACTTCAGTGCCCTTTGCTTATGGCTATAATAACTGGCCTGATTTGGTTTGGCTTCAAAAATAGCACCATCAGAGCTGGGGAGATAGCTCAGTAAAATAAGTGCTTGCCTAGCAAGCATAAGGTCATGAGTTCAATCCCAGTTCTGCAAAAAAAAAAAAAAAAAAAAAGAGAAAAAACCCCCAAAATAGCACCATGTATCCTAGCTGGGAGAGGGTACTGAGTGTACGCATTGGGTTCAATCACCATAACTGTATAATTGTGTACGTCACCCACCTACCTCCCAACTGGGCTCAGGGCTTAGAAGGGCCCCAAGATTCTGTAGCAGCAAAACTGTAGCTGTTCATGATGCCAGTATAGATTGCTGAGGGCCTCTTGTCCATCTTTTCCCATTATGGGAGAATTTCCCCTGGTTCAAATTAGGGTAATGGGGAAGTTGGTTCAAGGCCCTTTGCTTTCTTCTTTACCAGACCACTTGGTGTCTCTGCATCCCAAGTATTTTTCTGTTTCATCTGTGCTGTGTTCCAGTGTTCCTCCTGAATATTCTAGTTGGATAGCAGCTGTTCTTCATTTTCATCTTTGTGTGGGCTTGCTTCTGCCTCATGCTTGGAGTCACCCACCTTGTTGCAACTTTCTTGATTATCTTTTTATATAGACACTACATGATGCAGGAAAAGCGCAGAGCTGTAGGGCAGGTGCTTCAGCCACGTTGGGCTGCTGGGAAGCTCCTGCTTGACATGGGTATGCATCAGCTAGCCTTTCTTTCATCCCAAAACGTTGCCCCTTGGAATCCTCCACTGTCTGCATGTCTGCAGCACTCTCTACTGCCTGTATTCGCCTCTATTCTCCTCCAGCTGTCATGAGTTATAGGAATTATCAGAGTATTTGATGGCTGATGGTAGATCCTTGGAAATTCTAGAGACCAAGACATGGGAGACAGATCTAGTAAGGCCCTAGATCAAGTAATTGGAAAGACTAAGCTTCGCTGAATTTTAAGTAAAATGAATTAAAAATTTATTCTGTATTCTTGTTTTCTCTTTGGCATTCAGACAGAATGACAAGGCAGTATGAAAAACAGGATGGAACCAGAGCTACTGCTCTGTATGCAATGCAAAGTGCATTATTTTCATAAACTCCAGGAGTCAAAACTGGGTTTTAGTTTTTGCATGCAAAGTGTCATATTTTTGTAAATGTATGTATATAAATAAAATGAAATGAGTATGACTGATGAGAAGTACAAAGTAGTTATAATTGTAAAATAATGTATATTTAATGAAAAAAATTTGAACCTGCTTAGTCACTGATGGTTATTGTTTATGGTGGTCTTTTTCATAGTGAAATTAAATAAGTATCTCAAGTCTCTGTGTGGTTTAGTCTCAACACCAGCAGTAAAGTACCTGTGAACACCTATTTTTATTTTGCTCTTCAGGCTAGTTCTTCTGGAAACATATTTGCTGGTTATCAGGGTTGATCTACAAGTGTCCCACTGGCTAGGCTACAGTGGGACCAGGTAAGGAGACAGAGGCCCTCATAGATCACTCAGGAAGTGGTCAAGCAAACACTGCTTTTGGACAGATTCCAAATTTCATGCAGGCTTCTAGGCAGGCTCTCAGGCAACTCTCTCTCTCTCTCTCTCTCTCTCTCTCCCTCCTTGTTCCCCCCTCCCTCCCTCCTTCCCTCCTTCCCTCCATCCCTCCTTCCTTTGCTCCCTCCCTCCGTCCGTCCCTCCTTCCCTCTTTCCCTCGCTCCCTCTGTCCCTCCCTCCTTCCCTCTCTCCCTCCCTCCCTCCCTCCCTCTTTTTCTTTCTGTCTCTCACTGTTTACTGCTGTGTTCCTTGTACCTGGCATGCAATACATACATTTTGTAAATCTTTTATGAAGATGAAAATATACTTTAGCAATCTCATAATTTAGAGTGACTGAGGCAGAGAGGCAGTGTCCTTCCCATAGCTTCCTGGAGTGTCAGGAGATGTTGTGGCCAAAGTTCAGGGCTCTTGGTTCCTGGTACCACTCTCTTTCTTCTACAGGTATGTTGCCTTCCTCAGAAACTAGCCTGGTCTTCCTATTTTTTTTTTTTGATCCAAATATTCTTTCTTTACATTTTTCTAATAATTTCCAGCTTGATTTAACCTCTATACAAGGTTTTTTTAATTTTAAAATTTTTTTTAAAAAATTTGTGTATTTGGTACAGGGCCTTACCCAGATTGGACTTGTGGTGATCCTCCTGTTTTCAGCCTCCCCAGGGCTGGGATTACAGGTGTGTCCCACCATGCTGCCCACACTCTGTCACTGGCTCAGCACATCCCCAGCGGTGGATCATGCATGGCATATGGGATTGGGAATCAAACCCTGGTCCCTGTGCTTGCCAGAGCAGGCACTTAATCTGCTGAGCTATCTTGCCAGCTCTTTGTACTAGTTTTCTTTTTACCATGTAGCACCACAAGCATAGCAGCTCAATAGGATCTCCATTTACTACATCACTGTTTTGACAGACCAGTTTGAGCATAACTTAAGTGGGTTCTCAGTTGAAGGTGTCATAAGCTGCAATCAAAATGTTGGCTGGGCTTCATTCCTTTTTGGGGTTTGGAATCCTTTTTCAAACTCATACATTTGCTGGCATAATTCACTTCCTTGCAAGTGTAGGACAGAAGTCTCCATAGTTGCTACAGTCAACAGGTGGCCACTGTCAGTATCTGGATCCTCCTAAAGTTTCCCCGTTCTCACAGCATGGGAGCTAGGTTCTTCAAGGCCAGCAGGAGGATCTGTCACCACAGGAGAGGCCAAGTCCCTCTTTCAAAGCTTTCAGCTCATTAACTTAGGGCTACCTAGGCTAGTCTTTCATCAGTCACTCAAAAGTGACTGATCTGAGACCTTAATTTAATCTAGGAAAATCCTTTACCTCTGCTTAATTTAAAGGATGCTTTAGTTTGCTGAGCTATCTGGTCGGCCCTAAGGTTGCTTAATTTTCATGCTTATATATTTAAACTTTTATGAAAATAAATTATAGCACATGACCTCATTTTGGCACTTGGTAGAACCTGGATATATTTTGATTTGATCCTCCTGTTTGACAGTTCTTGTTCCGTTATCTGCATGTGTCTAGACTTTAGTCCACTACCTTTGAAATGGAGACTCAGTGTCTTTGATACAGTTTCCAATTTCTGAACTCTCAGGGTTCATTCATATAGATACAAATACAGGAAAGGTCATAATGCCTAATTTTTCTGTTCCTGGTCATAGCTTTTATTTTCTGTTTAAGGATACATTACAGAAGGACAAACCCAAATCCGTATGCTGTGGCATGGAAATTATCCTGACTGTGGTTTCATATCAGGGGTTTGACCTAAGCAGGAGCCATACATATTCAATAGCACCGAATCAGGACATTGCCTGAGACAAAAGTGAGCACCTTCCTTCCCAAGCTATGTTCCTTGCTGCCTTAGGACTGCTGGTGCCAGTTGCAGTGGCTGAATTTCTCATTGGCCTGGTTGCAAATGGGGTGCTTGTGGTATGGAGCTTCAGAGAATGGATCAAAAAAGTCAAGGGATTCTCATATAGCCTCATTGTCTTGGGACTGGCGGGATGCCGGTTTTTCTTGCAGTGCATCATGATGTTGGACATAATCCTGTTTCCATTTTTTGAGAACCACCATTGGCTTCGCTATCTCAATATCTTTTGGGTGCTGGTAAGCCAGGCTAGCCTGTGGTTTGCTACTTTCCTTAGTGTCCTTTACTGTAAGAGGATCGCGACCTTCACTCACCCTGCCTACTTGTGGCTGAAGCAGAGGGCCTGTACGTTTAGTCTCTGGTGTCTTCTGGGACATTTTCTCATCAATTTGCTGCTTACAGTCAACACTGGCTTAAAGCCCTACAGTTTTATCCATGGAAACGACAGTGTTCCACACCTCTTTTCAAGTTGGCACACTCGTTTAATATTTCAGCTTGTTACAGGAAGTTGGTTTCCTTTCACAGTGTTTCTTGCTTCCTCCGGGGCACTGATTGTCTCTTTGTACAGGCACCACAGGAAGATGAATGCCCTTAAAGCTGATAGGAGAGATGCCCAAGCACAGGCTCACCTTACTGCCCTGAGGTCCTTGGGCTGCTTCCTTGGGCTGCACTTGGTTTATATTGTAGCTGCTCACTTCTCCCTCACGTCCCAGTATTCTCCTGCTGATCTCACCAGGGTCCT
Source organism: Myocastor coypus (assembly GCA_004027025.1). Classification (NCBI taxonomy): domain Eukaryota; kingdom Metazoa; phylum Chordata; class Mammalia; order Rodentia; family Myocastoridae; genus Myocastor; species Myocastor coypus. The sequence continues at coordinate 170,100 of PVJA010000356.1, read as the reverse complement.
CTTCTGTGAAACACTCATGGCTGCCTACCCTTCTCTTCATTCTGTCATACTGATTATGGGGATTCCTAGAGTGAAGCAGACATGTCAGAGAATCCTGTGGAAGACAGTGTGTGCTTGGAGATCCTGGGGCCTGTGATCTGAGGAGAGATGTGGCCGGGAGGTGCCTTAGAGATACTCTTTGGCAGCTCTCTAAGGGAATTGACTTTGATCTCCTTTAAGATTTTTGGTACAATTTAGATGTACATAATGACCATATTTATCATAGAGAATTTGTATCTGTACATGATATATTTGGATTCTTCTTTTTTCTCAATCCTCCCCTTCCTCAACCTCTTTTTCCTTCCTTATTTACAGAGCTTTGTTTCCATTTTATTCTCCTCTGATTATTTTTTCCCTTTCTTCAGTTTTCCTTTTCCCCTCCCTACTTTATCTTTCCTTTTGAACAGTTTCTTCCTATTTCACAATATCTATTATAAATTTTGATCCTTATTTACTCTTTCAGTTTCTCACACCAGGGAAATAATGAGATATTTATACCCATGTGTCTACCTTATTTCACTTAATATTTTTCTTCTTGACACCAATTCAGTGAATGGGCAATAAGAAATATAGAGTAAAAGTATAATTTCTTTATGCAATACAAAGTGAATTTTAATATATTATAGAAATAAAGGTAGGAGCTTATATTTTTAGAAGAGTTATATGTTGTGCTTTCCTATTATAAAAAAGTAATGATATAATAATCATTAATTTTTATGAAATTTCATCTATCAATAATAGTAATCTTATGTAAGCTTTAAAAAATCTGTCAACTAGATTTCTCACTTCTTCACTATAGTGGGCCTACTTCTATGTGTGAAGAATGAAACATCCTTATGTTCTTGAAGTATCTTTGAGCCCTAGATTCACTTCAGGATAAAAGTCAGCTTGCTGCCATTCTTGATATGGAGTTCTAATGCCGAGGAGTTGCACTGTGGCAAAGTGGGTATGACAGGCATTGCCTCTGCTCTCAGAAAGAAACAGCAGCCGGGTATGGTGGTGTTTGTATGTAATCCCAGCCCTCTGCAAGCCTGAGATGGGAGGATTGCAAGTTCTAGTCCAGCAAGAACAAGATCCTGATCAAGATAAAAACAATAAAAGGGCTGAAGATGCAATCCTGGGTTTAACTCCAAGAACTGGAAAATAAGCAACTGCACTTTTTGTGAAGAGTTCATCCTTCTGCACTTTCATTGTTTAGCCATGTTGACTGTCTACCTTGGCCTCTCTGAAGCCACAGGTGGAGTTTTATGTACCAGGCCTTTGAAACTGGAGGGAGGTCATCTGAAATGTCAAATCCATGATACAGAGACAGTTTTTGCTCTTTGCTATATACTGGATGACTGAGATTGCCTCACTCATAGTAGAAATCAGAACAATGAATATTTAAAAATGATTAGCTGTGTTAACTTACAACTCTTTTTATATCATAAAGAAACTAAGGCCCAGAAATGGGCAGTGACTTGCCCAGGATTGCAGAGATCTTGTGGCCATGCTTACTAACTTTTGCTGGAGCTTTTCCCTTGACTTCTTGCAGTATGTCAAGTTGGCCTGTCCTTCCTTTGAATTCTTTCCCTCTTTCTATGCATTTTCTCAGCCTTGAACACCTTCCCTTTGGTTCCACTGTAGGGTATCTGGAATCTACAGGACATTTCCCCACTTCTCATCAACCATGGGAATAATCTATTTTCAGGAATCTACTGTCAGTCACACAGTGTGTTCTTGCCTAAAGTGTGAATTGATGTACAACAGACATGTGTGGGTGCTAGACATTACCAAGGACTCTATCTAGCTCTGTTGTGTCACTGTGAGTTATAGCAGGTCAAGTGTCATCGTTTGTGTTCTGGGAATGGTAATAGCCACTTGCTTAAAATAAAAAAAATATTCTTCTTGGATATATTTTTATAGTAGGATGAATTTCCATTGTGTCATTACTATTTTATGCATATGTACTTTGTGACCAATCATAATGATGGTCATAACAGCACCTAACACTGCCTAAACTTGTCCGTTATCTCATTTGGCTTCACTAGCGCCTCTGTACAGTTAGTAATAACATTTTCAAATCACCAAGTGGAAAATAAGATAAACAGAACAGTCTATTTTTTTGAATTTCAAGTTTTGGGCTCTTTCCAATATACCTTAAGTACTTCATTGTCATACCTGCAAGACTTCACATTGTTGGGATGCTTAAGCTTATGAATATTTTTAAACACATGAAATAATAACTGGCCGGGCGTGGTGGCTCATGCCTGTAATCCCAGCACTTGGGAGGCTGAGACAGGAGGATTGGTGTGAGTTCGAGACCAGCCTGGGCTACAAAAGTGAGCTCAAGGCCAGCCCGAATTGCATAGCGAGACCCTGTCTCAAAAACAAAAACAAAAACAAAAAAAAAAACCTAATTTTTCAAATTTGGTACTGTTGGTGTGCTTGTTATATGCTAAGATCCAAAATTATGCAAGATCAAAAATTTTAAGGTTTAACAGCAACAATTGTTGAACTATTACTTTGTTTAAAGAAATTGTGTATTATTTTTATTCTTTTGTACTATTTTATAATCTTTTTAAAAAATTTTATTTTATTTATTTTCTTTTTTTCTTGTTTCAGAGCTTTTGTTTGTTTATTTATTTTTATAGCCTGTTCAGCCTGCCCTGAGGGCAGGGCTGGCGCAACTTGTGGTGCCGGGGATTGAACCGCAGTCCCTGAAGCCACTTAAGCTTTCCTAAGCAGGTGCTTTAGACCACTGAGCCATCCTGCTGGGCCCCTGTAATATTTATTTTTTTAATTTTTTTTTTTTTTTTGTCTTTTTGAGACAAGGTCTCACTATGCAGTTCAGGCTGGCCTTGAACTGACTTTTGTGGCCCAGGCTGGTCTCTAACTTGCACGGATCCTCCTGCCTCAGCCTTTCAAGTGCTGGGATTACAGGCGTGCGCCACCACGCCCAGCTGCCCCTGTAATCTTTAAAAAATAAATAAAAACAAATTTAAAACACTTAAAGAAAAATTTTAAGATTTGCTTTTCTTAGAGACATCACAATAATCAAGATAAAGAGCCAACCTAGTGTCTAAAAATTCATGAACAGATAAAGAAAATGTAATATAAAAATATGCAAAGGAATATTATTGAGCTTTTTAGCTGTGATTTTGTTGTTTCAGAGCCTCTTACCTCAGCTTCACCAGTGCTGGAATTACAGGAATGTGCTACCATACCTGGTTCAAGGTTTTTTTTTTTTTTTTTTTTTTTTTTTTTTTTTTTTTTTTTTTTTTTGGTATTTAGTACAGGCTGTGCAGGGTCTCATTATGTAGCTCAGATTCATAGTGATCCTCTTGTTTACAGACTCCCAAGCACTGGGATTACAGGTATGCACCACCATGCCCAGTGTCAACGCACCCAAGGATTAGGGTCAGCATGGGAGACCTGGGGATTGAATCCCTGGCCCCTGCATCTGTCTAAGCAGGTAGTTTAATCTGTTGAGCTATTTAGCCAGCCCTCTGGTTCAGTTTTACAGAGGGAAATCCTGCTACTTTTGAAAAGAAGAATGAATCAGATGACATTGTGCTAAGAAAAATAGACTAGGTACCAAAAGACAGTGCAAGATCTCTTGGATGTGTGGAATCTGGAACAGCTAAACTCATGAGGAAGAGTAGAATAGTGGGAGACAGAGCTAAGAGAGGAAATAGGGAGATGTTCATCAAAGGCTACAGAGTTTTAGTTAAACAAGATGAATAGGTTCTGAGGATCTAATGTACAAGACAGTGATTATAGTTAATGGTAGTGATTATAATTAATAATGGTAATACCACTTGAAATTTGGTAAGAAAATAAATGGTCTCAGAGGGATCTATGTGAGGTGATAAATATGATAATTTACTTGATTATAGTGATAATTTCATAATACATAAGTATATCATAATAACACACCACATTGTAAATACATAAATTTTACCTATCAGTCATACCTCAATAAAGCTGGAAAAAATCTTTCATTTTTCTAGACACCATCTGGGATTCCTTCTAAATGACTTTGCATATGTCAGATGTGAGGCTTCTTTATGCTTTTTCCAAGAAAACAAATCTGGAGGCAAATCTGTACCGCTGATTGATACTTGTGTAACTAAATCTTTTACATTTTGCATCCCAGTTGCAGCTGGGTCCATGTACATATTTGTGTGCATTTGAATATAGATGTTCATAGCTTTCCTTTCAGTGATGTGCTGTACACTGTGGCGGCATGGTCCGGAGGAAACTTTAAATGTTAAAAATGTGATGTGTGAACATGACTGAGAATGAGCCCAACAATGCAGGAAGGTTGGAACTGTGCGGCAGCTTGGTGTCGCGGTGCATGTATATAATTGCCCCCACTCAGTGGGCCAAGTAAGGAGGATCTCTGAGATTTAGGGCAGCCTGAGCTACAAAAGAGAACTGAAAGCCAGCCTGCACTACATAGTGAGACCCTGTCTCAAAAAAAATCAAACCAAAACAAAACAAAATAACAGCAACACATTCCCATTTCCACAGCCCAGATAGAATCATCGATCTTTTATCATTTATCTTAGTTCTGGTGGTTAGTTTCACAAATTAAATAGTAAAATTTTATTTCTCTTACTTGTTTAATCAACTTTGAATAATAAATATTGAGTACCAGTTAGCAAGTTGGGGAATTATCTCATTTCATGGTTAAGCCATTTTCTTTTCCTAAATTCAGTTGTTTTTCATTTAAGTAGTATATTTTCAACTCTATTTTGTGAATGATGACCTGAGACCCTGTCTACAGAGTCCTAACCATGCAGAGAGAAGAAATTAAGGTTTCAGCTCTCCTGCACTTCTTGTGTATTTTAACTTCTCCTGCCGCTCTTTTCCGACTGGAACCATGGAGGGTGTAGAAGAGAAGAAAAAGAAGGTTCCTGCAGTGCCAGAAACCCTCCAGAAGAAGCGAAAGCATTTCGCAGAGTTGAAGATAAAGCGCCTGAGAAAGAAGTTTGCCCAGAAGATGCTTTGGAAGGCAAGGAGGAAGCTCATCTATGAAAAAGCCAGGCACTATCATAACGAGTACAGACAGATGTACAGAACTGAGATACGAATGGCTAGGATGGCGAGAAAAGCTGGCAACTTCTATGTCCCTGCTGAGCCCAAACTGGCATTTGTCATCCGGATCAGGGGTATCAATGGTGTGAGCCCAAAGGTCCGAAAGGTGTTGCAGCTTCTTCGTCTTCGCCAAATCTTCAATGGCATCTTCGTTAAGCTCAACAAGGCTTCGATTAACATGCTGAGAATTGTGGAGCCATACATTGCATGGGGGTACCCAAACCTGAAGTCAGTAAATGAACTAATATACAAGCGTGGCTATGGCAAAATCAGTAAGAAGCGAATTGCCTTGACAGATAATTCATTGATTGCTCGATCACTTGGTAAATATGGCATCATCTGCATGGAGGATCTGATCCATGAGATCTATACTGTAGGGAAACATTTCAAAGAGGCAAATAACTTCCTGTGGCCATTCAAGTTATCATCTCCACGAGGTGGAATGAAGAAAAAGACAACCCATTTTGTGGAAGGTGGAGATGCTGGAAATAGGGAAGACCAGATCAACAGGCTTATCAGAAGGATGAACTAAGGTATCTACCGTGGTGTTTTTATGATTTGGTCAGTTAATAAAGTATCTGCTTCCAAAAAAAAAAAAAAAAAAAAATTCTCCTGCCTACATCCATCATGTGGCATAAGGAGAAAATTCATTTTCTGGAAGGATATTGGTGCTCTTACTGAATCAAGAGTGGATTCTGGACACTTAATCTCTGAAAGTAAGACCCAAAAGGGGCTAAAATGGATAAATAATGCTGTTAGCATGTGCCCTTGAAGCTGCCATTGCTTCTCCGACTTCCAGATCCAAAATGCTGCGTGGGAATACCTGATTAGTCCATTCTAGATGAGATACCTGCCCTAGCTCCCAGGGCCCTCTGGAGAAGAAAAGTGTTATTTTCTTTTGGCATCTGAAATATGTATTTCAAGCTATACAAGTGTCAAAAGAAGTAATAGAGTGGATGATGATAAATTGGTGAAAATGGGAGGTCAGCTCAAGGAGCTCTCTTGGAAGGTATGGCAGAGTGAGAAACATAGAAGCAAGGTCAAGCAATATGAAAGAAATGGAAGAAAACTTGAGTAAATGGAAAGATGTCCCATCTTCTTGAATTAGAATTGTTGACATTGTTAAGGTATCAGTACTACCCAAACAGGGGTCAGTGCAGTCCCTATCTAAATCTCAGCTGGATTTTTGTTGTCATTTTTTTTGTTGCAGAAATTGACAAACTGGTCTAAACAATTTTAAATAAGAATTAATAATTTGCATGACTCACACTTCCAAACTTCAAAGCTTTGTACAAAGCTTTACTAATCAGAACAATGTGACACTGGCATAAAGACAAACATATGGATCAATGAAACAGAATACAGAATCCCATTTATGGTAAAATGATTTTAGTCAAGCATGCCAAAATGATTCAGGGATCAAGTAGGTTTTTTTAACCAATCAATGTTTGAATAACTGTATATCCCCATGCAAAAGAATAATGCTGGATTCCTGTCTCACACTATACACAAAATTGGCTAAAAATGGATGACAAACCACAGTGTAATACTAAAACACACACAATTTTTACAAGAAAGCTCACAGGAGTAAATCTTTGTGACCCTAATAATTGTGCCTAAATTATTAGGCAATAATTTCTCAGATAAAATATTGAAAGAATAAACAACAACTAAATAGATAAATTCATCTTCATCAATTAAAAATGTGTATCTCAATGAATATATCGAAAGAGTGGGATAGCAAATATTCTAGTTTGTAAAAGAGACAAGCTGTTGAAAAATAATATATCAAATAAGGGACTTGTATTCTGAATGTATAGCAAAAAGACAAGTAATCCAATTAAGAAATGGACAAAGTTCTTGAATAGTTATTTTTCCAAAGGAGAGACACAGATTGTCAATAATTGATTGAAAACTTGTCAACATTATTCTCAGTCATTAAGGAAATGCAAGTCAAAACAGCAATGAGATATCACTTTACACTCACCAGGAGGGTTAAAAAAACTTATTATAAAGATTTGAAGAAATGGAAACTTTCTTTCATTATTCATATAAATATAAATCTGGTGCAGTTTTGAAAATAATTTGGCAATGCATCAGAATACTAAATACAAATTCCAGTTACTGGCATGCAGTCAAAAGGATGAAGATATATATCCATAAAAACCTGTGCATGAAAGTTCATGGCAACATAATTCATAGTAACAGGACGTGGAGTTAACCAAAACATTCAGTATCCAATGATGAACACCTGAGATGAAATGTGTCGATCCTTACTTGAATGTAGTTAGTTATTCAGGTATAAAATTAAATGAAGCACTGATATATGCTCAAAAATAGATGGCAATATTAAGCTAAGTGAACAAAGTCTGTCTTGAAAGACTCCACATTACATGATTTCATTTATATAAGAGCTCTAGAATAGGTAAATCTATTGTAGTGGATTGTTAACGGGAGGTCAACTTGTTACACCCAGCTGAATTGAACTAGCATGGTTCTGAGTGTGGGAAGCCCACCTGAGGATTGTTGCTCACAGCCTACGAGGCAGAAGTGAGAAGCTTTTGAGATACTGTGAAGGATGCTGTTTGGAGAAGCTGTTAGAGCTGTGGAAGCTGTTGGTTCTCCTGGGCTGTTCTACTGGGAGACCTTTTATGCTGGATTTCCTGATCAACTTGGCTGTTCCTGTTGGAGGTGAAGCTCTGGACCTTCGTTGTCACTGAGAATGGCTATAGTTCACTTTGTGGGAGCTGTGGTCTGCATCTTGAACATCACTTCCTGGCTCTGTAGGGGAAGACGTTACACTTCTTTGCCTAGTGAAGAAGCTTGTTGTGTTGGCTTTCCTGATGGGAACTCAGTGTTCCTCATCACCGGAGGAGCTTGGGACCTCACTGTTGCTGAGAATGACTATGATACTTTCATGGGAGCTCTGGTTCTTTCTTTCAGCATTGCTTCTTGGGTCCAGTTCATATCCTTTGGCATGCTGGTACAGACCATTCATCCTGCTGGATGAAGACTTTCTAGCTTCTACCACAGACCTTCAGGCCTTCCCAGCTCAGATCCATGAAGTGGGCGTGCATGAGACATTGTTGTGGGCTTTAGGCCTCCAGTACTTGTGAGAGACATTGTTATGGGCTCTAGGTCTTCAGATGGGCTCTTGCAGGATATCAGGATCCAGACCCTCAGCTGGATTCTTTGGTCTTTAGTGTGTGGACAGATTTCCTGAACCCTTGTGTATGATTCTTTGGGTGATTCGTTATAAAATAGTATAAAATGTGTCCTGTATTGTATTGTTTCCCTTGCAAAACCCCCAAACAACAACATCTATATAAACAGTAGATCAATGATTGTCAGGGACTGAAAAAAATGACAGGAATGGATAGTTATTATTCATGGGTGCAGCATTTCTTGTAGTGAATATATTCTAAAGTTAATGATTGTCCTTGTACAGCTCTAAGAACTTACATCACTCATTGAATTATATGCTTTATGGGGGGGCCCGGCAGGATGGCTCAGTGGTCTAAAGCGCCTGCTTAGGAATGCTTAGGCGGCTGCAGGGACCACGGTTCAATCCCCAGCACCACATGCTGTGCCAGCCCTACCCTCGGGGCAGGCTGAGCCAGCCATAAAAATAAATAAAGAAACAAACAAACAAAAGAAAAAAAAAAAGAATTATATGCTTTATGGTGACTTTTATGTTACATAAATTATATCCAAATAAAAATTTTATTAAAAGCTACACATTTATCTGAAAAACATTTTATGAAGTTTACTTATTTGTGTGTTTTTAGTAAGAATGGAAATATTTTAAAAAATTGATAAATTTCAAAAAAATCACAAAATTATTCTTGAGTGTAGGAAACAGAAGAAAATTTTCTTTTAAATTCATAAATAAAATAAATGCCTGTTATCATCATTGGTACACAATATTGTACTTCAGGTGACAGAAAGTAGGATTAGAATAAATAGTAAAGCCATAAAAATTGGAAAAGAAGAAATAAAGTAAACAGTATTTTTTTTTTTTTTTTGCTTTTTTTTTTGTCTTTTTGAGACAGGGTCTCACTATGCACCTCAGGCTGGCCTTGAGCTCCTTTCTGTAGCCCAGGCTGGTCTCGAACTCACACTGATCCTCCTGCCTCAGCCTCCCAAGTGCTGGGATTACAGGCACGTGCCACCATGCCCGGCTTCCTAAACAGTATTTTAGGATGATGTGATTGTTCATGTGGACAGTCCCCCAAGTTTAAAAGTAATTAGGATATAAATTGAAAAAAGTATCTGAAAATAAGTTTAATACATAAAACTTAAATTATTTATGTACATCAGTATAAAATAATTAAAAGCTCAAATTTTATAAAGAGCTTTCTTTTTCTCTAGCTCCCATTAGTATCTGATAAAGTTCTGGGAATATTTTAGATAGTTAAAACCTCATAATGAAAGTTAGTTTCAGATTCTTAATCCTGGCTGCATGTGATAATCACTTTGAAAAATTTAAAATATATGTTAATGCCCAAGTTTTACCAAGACCAGTTAAATTAGAGTCATGGTATCAGACTCAGGCATTGTTCTTAAAAGTTTCTTTGGTAGTTCTAGTGTCCAGCAAAGGTTAAAAATAATTAAACATTAATCTAATTTAAATTTTCCTTACATATACTACACTCTATTAGCATAGTATCATGCTCAGACGACCTTATTTATTTATTTATGGAACTGGGGATCGAACTCAGGACCTTGCACTTGCCAGGCAGGCCATTGCGCCCTTGAGCTATCTCCCTAGCCCTAGATGACCTTATATTTTGTATCAAATAAAAGATTACTTTTACAAAAGCAGGTATTGGACTGGGGAGATAGCTTGGTGGTCTAAGCATTTGCCTGGAAAGTGCAAGGACCCAGGTTTGGTCCTCAGTACTGCATGGTGTGCCGCCCCAGAACACTGGATGTGTGGGTGCGTGGCTCATGCCAGTAATCCCAGTACTGGGGAGGCTGAGACAGGAGGATTGTTATGAGCACAAGCTGTGTAGCGAGACCCTGTACCAAATAAATAATAAATAAATGAAAGATTTAAAAGATAGATATGAACAATTTAGACTTTTCTTTTAGTAAAATCTTTAATCCAGAACTGAATATTTTAAGAAACTAGAAAAAGGATTGAAGGAACCATCTGATTACAGCCCCAATCACTCCAAGTCTGTGGCTCTGTGTTGTTGGCTTTGGGTCTTCCCAGTATCCCAAGACCATGGCCAACCCAGATCATTATTTCTGAGGCTCATGTCCTGGATGTTCATTTCCCAGTATCTCTTCCCTGTCTCTCTTTGGCTATAACTTTACCTTCTCATACATGAGAGATACCTCCTGCCACACAGCATTATTGTTATGCTTTCCCATAGATACATTCTCTATGTCACTTTCTTACTCCTGATTAAAGTATTCTCAGTGCTCCATGCTAATTGCAATATCTATAGGAGAGATGAGACAGAGAAAGGGTGTTAGGAGAGGAGACAGGGGAAGAGGAAAGAGGAGAAAGACAGAGAAAGACAGAGACAGAGAGGACTGGAGTGATTTCCTTGAATAGAAGAGAGAGAATGCAATCTAGAGAATAAGTGGAAGGTTAGCTCTCTTAAAGTCCCCAAAGTAATAATTAGGGAAGCCTACATAAAGGCAAAAGCATTTATTAATCTTTCCAGCAAGGAAACTTTCACGGAGAACAGAACATGACAACTGCGCAAAAGAGAATTTACAGGAAGTTTTTTGAAGGCCTCTGTCTGAGTTAGGATTACAAAGTATGGAGTCTTTTCTGGGTGAACTTTTTTTGAAATCATTAAGTTTATTGATACTTTTGAAAACAGGCACTGAATTGGGTTAAATGAACAAGGAGCAATCAGTTGTCATTGGCTTCAGAGTGCAGAGCAGGTTATTTATTTACTTATTTATTTTTCTTTTTTCCATCTGAGTTCTGAAACTTTTGGGGTCTTGTCAACCAGAGTAGGATGTGGCCATTTCCTTGTGTATTTTCAGGATAGATAATTATCACACCTAGATTGTATTGTTTGCTTCCTTTACATTTTCAAATTAGCCTTTGCTCATTGGCCTAGGTTATGGTATAACTTGTGTTTAGATATCCCTTCAAAGCCTCATGTGGTTCTGGGGGGGCCTTTCTGTTCTTTTATTTATTTATTTATTTTTAAAATATTTTTTAGGGGCCTGGCGGGATGGCTCAGTGGTCTAAAGCACCTACTTGGGAAGCCTTGGGCAGCTTCAGGGACCGCGGTTCGATCCTCGGCACCACATGTTGTGCCAGCCCTGCCCTTGGGGCAGGCTGAGCCAGCCATAAAAATGAGTGAATAAACAAATAAAGGTTCTGAAACAAGAAAAAAATAAAAAAAATTCTTTAAAAAAAATAAAATATTTTTTAAAAACTTTATGTTATGGTCGGCTCAGTCTGCTCTGGGGGTGGGGCTGGTGCAGCATGTGGTGCCAGGGATCGAACCACAGTCCCTGCAGTTGCCTAAGCTTGGCTATCTCGCTGGTCCAAGGGGGGGGGGGCTTTTTTGGAGGTGAATGGATCCGGAGTGTGTGAAATTGGACTTGATTGAAGGTGCAGTGCCAGGCTCAAGGGCACTAGGATTAAAGCTGTGAGTGCTACCAGTTGTTTTGAAGGGAAATCTAAGAGCATTGCACTGCATATGATTAGCATTTTGTAGGAATCTTGTTACATTATGACAGCGGGCATCAAACTCAAGACAGGAGCAGTGTGTGGGGAGGGTCTCTCTTCCTCTTCCTCTTCTAATGCCATCATATGCACTCCCATCCTCATTACCTCATCTAATCCCAATTACAGCCTAAAAGCCTCACCTTCAGATACCATTTATATATGAATCTGGGGAGTAGACTTCTACCACATGAAAACGATTATTTTGTTTTTGGAAGCAGAATCTTGCTATGCAGTCCAGGCACTCTCTGAAGTCACTCTAGCCTAGGTTGGACTCTTGGTGGACACTAGAGGAATTCTATTTTTATATTGTATTTCTCTCTCTCTCTCTCTCTTTCTTTCTTTCTTTCTTTCTTCCTTTCTTATCATTTGTTTCCCTTTCCTTTTCCATTTTTTGTCTTTTACCTACATTTTTGTTCTAATCTATTTATGTTCTTTCCCCCTTTCCTCAGTTTATCTTTCTAGACTCAATCATATTTTCATATGAGTGAATAGTGTAATTTTTCTGGTCAACTTCAATAATCATTTATTTACTCCTTCATTATTTATTTTCTGTCCTCTTCTCTAGTTTCTCAAATTTTTCATTATCATTTGTCTTCCAGTCTGGCTTCTAGTTTATTTTTTTCTCAGTTATCTCAGTTCTATTCACTGTCCTTCTTAAATTTCCTGACCACAGGGTAAAAGCACTCTACTAAAGGAAAACAGTTTGCATACAGGCTCCTAATTTACAGTCAGTTCTGTTATATAACTGTAAAGTATATACCTATGATTAAAGGTACAAAACTAATAGTTACCACAATTTGACAGTTTCTAAACTGTGCTTGATGCTATTGTTATTACTAACTATACTATAGCTAGGAGGTTATATCTGTTTTAATTAGTTGTTCTCACTTCTGTAACAATACTGGGAAGTTCTAGGATAATAACCTCACCTTACTCTGGTACCAAAGGACTAAAAACTGAGCCAAACAGATACCAATATTAATTAATTGGGAAGGTAGGATCCTGGAACAGACACAAACTTCTACACACAGAAGACATTCATGAAGGACAAACTTTGCACAGAGAGGCCTTGAAATTAATGATAAAAACACCTATTAGAAAAACTTACAAAGATCAACACAGAAAACAAAATAAAACTTTTGAAGAGAAAAATGACAAGATGCAGAAGCAAAATGCAACCTTACATTTCTGTCCCAGGCAGAATAAATCTAGAAGACAATGAGATAGATGAAAAAAAAAAATCCATGAGGCTATGGAGGAAATCAGTAAAAATAATCTTTCAGGTTAAAAAAGAAATGTCAATATTCATATGAACGAATGTCCCATTTATTTTCTGAGGAATTTCTCAGAAAATCTAGAGGAGAGATTGAAAAAATGGATGATCATAGGAAAAGCATGGAAACCATGAATGATTAATACAGGAAAGAGGGGCCAGCTAGATAGTTGAGTGGACTAAAGCAATTGCTTAGGCAGAGTGCAGTGGCTGGGATTTGATCCCCAGCATGCTGTGCTGGCGCTTCCCCTGGGGGATGCTGAGATGGTGAATGAGCCTGGGTGTGGTTGTAGGCACCTGTAGTCCCAGCACTTGGGAGGCTGAGAACAGGAGAATCACTGAGCCCAATCTACATAGTGAAACTGTAGATCCTGTACTAAGTGCTTAAAAAAATAAGAAATAGAATGCACAGAATAGGTTCAAACATATCTAATAGGGGAAAGGGGAAAGGGGAAAGGAAGGAAGGGAAAAAAAAAAAAAAGAAAAACTATACTCAAGATGGTTACGATAGATATAGATGTAGCTTATCTTAGTTCATTGAAATGAAAGGGCTATGCTATTATTGTTTGGACAAAATATGCCTGTGTCTTGTACTCTCAAGTAGTTACCATGAAGAGAACAATATGCAGTGTATTAATTATAGTTACTCTCCTATCCCATTTGGTGCACATGTATTTATGATTGTTATCTCTTCCTCTTGGATTGTTCCCTTTGTAAGGCTGTAGTGGCTTTCTTTGTCTTGCTTAATCAGCCTTTTATTTATTTTATTTTTATTCCTTTTAATGAGAAAAATGATGAATAGTAATGAAACAGTTTCAAAACAGGTTAGCAGGATAGTTATAATAATTAATACATTGCATATGGTTATTTTCATATTAGTTATTCAGAGGACAAGATGCAGACATGATGTCTTACCTAAACAATATTAGAACAAACCTTTCTTCACAATGAACTAAGAGAAAGTAGCTGTGTATCTATCCTCAAATATATATATTAGGATATATATAATATATTATAATATATATATATATATATATATATATATATATATATATATATATATATATATATCAACAAAATGGTACTGTATGTGATTCCAGAGTAAATCCTGAGGGGATTTGACTGACCATGTCAGATTGCAAAAGTTACATTTTTTGGTTATATAGGTCTTGCTCTAACTTGGTCTTACCTATCCAGCAGGAAAGTATTACCATGAGGTATAAAATGTAAAGCTATATTAATATGCTGAGCTGTAAAAGTCTTAAGTAAACAACTTTCGACAATTGCCAGTTGTGCTGATAACTCACTACTATTATGGACTATGGGACCATATTGAGTTATTTTGCTGATTTCAAGTGCCTACAGTCTTCGGTCTGGCATCAAGTCTGAAAAGGTCCTTGAAAGACTTCTCCAAATACAACTTTTCTAACTGCAGTGGAATACCCATCTCTGACAAAAAATAAAAACAAAAACAAAAACAAAAAAGCAAAAAGGGGGATCTAAATCCCTTAATCAGTCTTGGTTTGATAATCTACTTTGTCAGAATATAGAATAACTGACCCTGATTTTTATAGGTTTCTATTGCAGAGTATTATTTTCCCCCCATTGACTTTCAGTCTGTGATTTTTTTTGAAAATTAAATGGTTTTCTCATATGCAGTGTATGGTTGGATCTTGCTTCTTGACTCATTCTGTCAGTTTGTTTCTCTTGATTCCAATACTGAAACAATTTATGTTGATGGTTATAACTGAGTTATTCTTGTCATGTTATTTTCCTGTTGTTTCCTTTCTGTCACCTGTTTATTGGTCTTGCCTGGTAAATTCACTCTTGTAGAGTTTATGAAGCTGTAGTCCTCATTCATTTTCTAGAATATCCTTCAGAATGTTTTGTAGCGCTGTATCTGTGATCATGAATTTCTTTGTATGTCCTTTGTCATGGAAGTTTCTTATTTTTCCATCAATCTTGAGTACTGGGGATCAAACTTGGGACCTTGTGCTTGCCAGGTAGGCACTTACACTGCTGAGCTATCTCCCAGGTCCCTTTCCATCAATTTTGAAAGATAGACTTCAGGGTTGATTAACTTGAGTTAGAGATTGTTTTCTTTTAAGGCTTGCAATACTCTCCTCTAAGCTCTCCTTTGGTTTGTGTTGAGAAGTCTGGTGTGATTCTGAGGAGCTGTCCTATATAGGTGACTTGATTCTATTATCCAGTAGCTTTTAATGTTCAGTTCTTGTGTTGAATTTCTAGAATCTTGATTGCTATATCCCTTGGTATAGTTTTTGGATCATGGCTAATTGGAGATTTATATGCCTCACTTGTCTGTATATAAAAGTCTCTTTCTATGCTTCAGAAGTTTTCTGATATTACTTCTGTGAACAGTTTTTTTTTAATGTTGTTTGCACTGTCTTGCTTTCTCATTGATGCCTATCAATTTGACATGATTCTTCTTTGTACCATCTAGGGGTTGCTCCAGTGCTGGCATTACAGGCATGCACCACCACCCCCAGTCTCTGTGACTGGCTCAGTGCACCGGTGGGTGGGGCTGATGTGGCATGTGGTGCTGGGAATTGAATCCCTGTCCCTGCACTTGGCTAAGCAGGTGCTTAGTCTGCTGATCTATCTTGCTGGCTCTTTCCTATTTTATTTTATTTTTTTTAATTAAAAAAATTTTTTTTTCTTGTTTCAGAACTTTTGTTTGTTTTATTTTTATTGCCGGCTCAGCCTGCCCTGAGGGCAAGGCTGGCGCAGCGTGTGGTGCCGGGGATCTAACCGCGTCCTTGCAGCCGCCCAAGCTTTCCTAAGCAGGCGCTTTAGACCACTGAGCCATCCTGCTGGGCCCCATTTTTTTTAAATTTTTAAAAAAATTTTTTTCTTGTTTCAGAACTTTTGTTTGTTTTATTTTTCTGGCCAGCTCAGCTTGCCCTGAGGGCAGGGCTGCTCTTTCCTATTTTAAAGAATATCTTTAAATCTATTTCATGCATTCTATTTCTTTTCTATGTTGGGTATGCATGGTTTCTTTCATTTTTCTAAGGTCTTCTATATTTTTAATCCTTATCAGCTCTAGAGTCACTAACTGTATCTTTTATTGTAGCCACCATCTCTGTATTTCTGAGAATTTGTTTCTGGTCTATTTTTAGGGCCTCGTTCATTTGCTTTGTTTCTTTTGCTTTTACCAGTTCAGAGAGTCTAGGTGGGTGGCTTTCAAAGTGTTCTACCTCATTGCTTCCTATGTTTGCCTTTGACCAACTGGAAATCTGGTGTTGCATCTTGTTTCTGTGTCTTCTCATTTTCTCTTTTTCAATTCTTTATTGTTTTTCCTGATCCTGGGGATTGAACTCAGGACCTTGTGCTTGCCAAACAAGTGCTTATTCTAGTAAACTATCTTCCCAGCCCCAGATTCCTTATATTTTATTGTAAATTCCTTATATTTTATTTCTTGTATTTAGAACCCATAGGAAATGATTACCTCTCAGAGATGTCTTCTATGTGTAGTAGGTTTTTAGGTTTTGAATTTGTTGCACAGTCTTACCTCTTCACTTTGTTGGTGAAGAGCATTTCCTACCTATTTTGGCCAAGCCCCTGCTTTTTTTTTCCTTTGGTACTGGGTTATAGTATTCTGTATAACACTTAGGCAACCTCAGTCTTGGCATGCCAGAGAGAACAATTTATTAGAACCATTATGTCGCTGTGGTTAAAGTAGTACAAACAGCAACAACAGTAACATCAAATACAGCCTAGGAAAGGACAAACTTGTAACTGGGTTTTTTTTTTTTTTTTTTTTTTTTTTGGAGGACTGGGGATCGAACTCAGAACCTTGCACTTGCCAGGCAGGCACTTGTGCCATTGAGCTATCTCCCCAGTCCCTTAAACTTGTAACTGTTAATTTTCCACTTTTATGAACTATTTTTTTGTGGCCATATGACAAAATCTAAAGTGAACTAGAAAATTGGATGTAGTAATAACTCCTCAACATGACAGTTTTACCCTCAGGGGAGAAAATTTTAAAGAGATGAAGGCAGAAAATAAAGAAGATGAAGATGAAGACAAAGAAGAGATTAGAAGCAAGGTTGGAGAACAAGGAGTTAAGAGAACTTTGGGGACCTGCTGAAGAAGGCAGAGGGAAAGAGAAAGAAAAAATAAAAACAACAGAACAACAACAAAACATTAGGAACAATGTTTACATTCATATAAAAACAAGGTTAATCAAGGTAAAAAGCAAATCTAAACCAAATGAAAATAAGAAAAAAAAATTGTCCTCTTGAAGGTATCTCTCATCTGTCACTGATAGGGTGTGTAGACAGTGTCCGTTCTATGTTGATTAGCTCAGAAAGCCAGCCATAGCTTTGCAGCATGGTAGAGAGTAAGCTCAGGAAGCCTGCACTATTAGTTCCACTGAAGTTTAGGCTGGTTTCTGTCTGTGAGGTTGGAGCCCTATTTGTTCATTCCGTAATACTTTCTTGCCTCCTGCTGGCTTGAATTCAGCTCCTTGCTGCCTTGGACTCAGCTTTTTGACCACCTGTCAAGTTGATCTTGGTTATGCCTGTCCTGACATCAGGAGCCACTAGATGGCGCTTGCCTCCAGCTGTTATGATTTCCAAACTCGGCCTCTCTCTATAAGGCACTACCAGCCAAGTGCCCTCACCTGAGGGCCATCTGAGTTGAATAAGTTACCAGCCACTGCATTCTGCTCCATCCATTGCTGTGTTCCACCAACATGTTTCTCTGTGGAGGTATTAGAAGTTGCCAGTAGTCCACTGTTCATCTTGAGGTTAGAGTTGCCCCTTTCACTTGGCCATTCAGAGGTTAAGGAGAAATTGCCACTTGCCACCTTGTTCCTCTGGGCTAAGGTCTCTCTTCATTGTCCCCTTGAGTTTCAATTCTCACCTTAGATTCTTGCTAGCCCCAAGGACTCACTTGCCTCCTCCTTTCCTTTCTCGCGTTGCTATATTCCAGTGCCTACACAACAAAGCTAGGAGAGGTTTTTTTTCTCAGCTGTTTAACACTCCACCATCTTCCTGGAAGTCACCCAACAAGGGAGTGTTGAGTCTATCATGTTCATTGTTAAGGCTGAGAAATCTATTAGAAAAGAAGATTGAATTTCTTATTGGAGACGTTGCAAGTTCACATTATATAAGGGCTTATGGAATTAAGAGAATTTTTTTAATGGTCATTGTTGAAAAATACAATTTGCCATATTTGTCTTTCCATTCTCTCTCTCTCTCTCTCTGTCTGTCTCCTCCCTCCCTCTCTCCCTCCCTCTCTCTTCCTCCTTCTCTCTTCCCCTCTCCCTCTCCCTGTCTTCCTCCCTCTTTCTCTTTTTCTATGTGTGTTATTGCTCTGCCTTGGTTTCGTCAAATGCTGGCTTAAGGTCCTAAGTTCTACAACATTTACCAATGGTCTTTCACACATAGTAAAGAATACTTATTTGGTCTACAGGGTTCTCATACATACTATATCTATGCTGAAACAAACACTACTGTAAACCTTTATATTAGTCATGTGGGTCAGAAATTGAGCAGAATTTTCCCAGATCACAACTTTCTTCATATTATCAGTCCCTATGCTGTCTTCTGGGATAAAAATTTCCTAGTTTCTCCTTATTACTTGAGAGCTTTTATTTTCTTTTTTAGTCTTTTCTTTCTTTTATCAGTGCTCCTGGAGACTAGATTCTACTCCTGATCTTGACTCTGTGAATATACTTTCATTCCTTGCCCTCCAGTTTTGACCAGCATTAGTTATTTAATTTCATAGTCTTTGAAATCATATTCCCTGTGCTTTATCAAAAGTGTTTTCTCCTTATAGCTTACAGGTAGGTTCTCTACTTGCCCGAACCTGTTTGCCTCTGGCTTAGTTTTTGAAGATTGCATATGAAATCCACAGATCTGCCTTCTTTCTAGATTGATGCTCTAATCTTACTCTTTATGGCAGTTTGTGACCATCTGTGGTAATATGGGATATTTTATCTGCCCAGTACTTTTCATGTTTCTCTATAATTTGAGTCCAATTCAGATTTATGGCCATTTAAAAATAAAACTCAAAAATCCTTCATTTCAGACTTACAAAATAATATTTACCTTCATGAAGATGATTTTCTTCTCTCACTTGGAACTCCTCAGTTAACCCATATCTTTTGTCTTTAATATTTGGAGATAGAGTTTCCTTGCATTAGGACTTCTCAGTGGCTTGTTCAGCTGTAGAAGAGGAATGTAGAAAAGCAGAGAAAATGGTGTAAACACATGATGTGATATTGTTCACATGAACACTAGATGTCATATTCTTTGAGTGTTTTCCTATCATAGGCATTACTTCTCTTACTTGTTTTTAGCTACTGAGTCAACTGTATTGAGTGATCTTTTTGTCAACTTTTAGATATAATGCTAATCTAATGCTATATAGTTTTATAAAATTTGACCAGAAGTCAACTATATAAAACTATTCTCTGCTTAACACTGTCTATCATGTACATTAGCTAACAATACTATATCTTAAACACTGATTATTGTTTTCCCTAAACAATAGACAAAATAGAAGCTACATTTTCTTTTTCCATATTTACTGGGCAGTTAGGTCTTCAAATCCTTTCTATTGTAAAAGGAACAAAAAGAACATTTATAGAGCTGTGGAGCCAGTTTTCTTTTTGTAAGAGATTTCTTTTGTCTCTATTTACCTTTGGTCTGTACTCACTTTCTTTTATTTGGGGGAAGAAACCACCTTCTGATTTTTCCTCTTAGACATTTAACTTAGTCGTTTATATTCTCACCATTTTTTTTTTCTGTTCAGTTCTTCCCATACTAATTGTTATCATAAGGTCAGATAAATATTTCTCATAGGATTGGATGAATACACCTAGATTTACTGCTCTATCCAGATTATTCTCTATTTTCCATCACTTTAACAAGTGTATAAGTAATTTTTTTCTTTTTGTGACAGGGTCTCACTGTGTAGTCCAGGCTGGCCCTGGCTTCAAACTCACAGTGTTCTTTCCTGCCTCAGCCTACTGAGTGCTAGGCTTGTAGGTGTGCACCACCATGCTTGGCACTATAAATGGTTCTTTGAAAGCTCTTCTCATTTGAGTAACATGTTCTTTTAAAAGAATATTCACTTTTGCTTGACTAATATGGAAGTAAGTCAGAAAAGATTTTCTGTGGTTTTCTTTTTTAGATTAACATTCATGTACAGTAGAATATTTCAATAAGGAGTGTGATGGATACTTATCCTAAAGGTTGTATGATTATTTCTTCAACTTGTTACTAGATTTTATAAGTTAAAAAATCTGTGTCAGTACTTAATGATCAATCTAGCTGAATTCCTAGACAAAATTTTATATCCATGAGATAATTCTAAGATATATGGTAGAAATAGTGTTATAAGCTGAAACTATTTTATTCTTGATAATAAATTCTGAGTGGGATGTTTATAGAAATTTCTGTATCATAAAAGTGAATAAGTTGTATTGAATCTATACTGGAAATAGTAGATTCCAAAATGATGTAAATAAAAATTCTGTTTCTTATCACTTTTCAATTCCTCAAAAGTCAAGTTTATTTACATGTTTCATAAGCATGTCTGTTCTTTAAGTGTAGAATTGTTTTTAGCATCCGTTAATATTCTTGGTATTGTCTGTAGATTACTTAAGTGTGTCTGCTAATATTTATAAGTAGTGGATGAAGTATAGGCCACTAAAATCTTGAACATCTTTGGAAAAAGGAAGGTATGAATGGGACGTGTGGAGGCCACCCTACTGGATTTAGAATTTATTTTCATGACAACTGCAAATTCAAAGGTTTTTGAAAAATATAGAATAAAAAGTTTACTATGTGGATTTAAAAGTTTATTGGCTTTCTATAACTGTAAAAAATTATAAGAATCTTTAAAGCAACACAAGTTTATTATCTCACTGAACTAAGTCCAACTAAAATTTCACTGGGCTTAACATAAACCAAACCAAAACAAAAGTGTGAGCAGAAGAGAATTGTTCTATTAGAATCTATTTTCAGTCGCCGGGCGTGGTGGCGCACGCCTGTAATCCCAGCACTTGGGAGGCTGAGGCAGGAGGATCGCTGCGAGTTCGAGACCAGCCTGGGCTACAAAAGTGAGCTCAAAGCCAGCCTGAACTGCACAGTGAGACCCTGTTTCAAAAAGCCAAAAAAAAAAAAAAAAAAAAAAAAAAAAAAAAAAAAAAAAAAAAAAAAAAAAAAAAAAAAAAAAAGAATCTATTTTCTTTCTTTTTCAGAATTTAGCTCAATTAACTACAGATTATTTCCTTAGTAGTTGTTAGCTGGGACCTCCTTCCCAGGCTAAACATTACATATTTTTCTTGCCTTGTAGCCACTTGCTCCATTTTTAAAGCTGCAGTGGTAGGTCAGGTCCTTCTTATACTTTGAATCTTTTCTGCATTTTTCTCTTTGGTTGTTATATTTTTTCATCCAAATATTTTTCATTCCTTTCTTACTTTTGAGAGCTCGGAGGATTATAGTTGGTCCTGCCAAATAATCTAGGATAGTCTCCTAGGTCAAGATACACAACCATGGGCTGGCCATATAGCTCAGGGGATTAAAGCACCTGCTTAGGCAGATGTGGAAACTGGGGTTCGATCCCTGGTGTGCTGTGCTAGCTCTGCTCCCAGAGTGCACTGAGACATCAGTTAAGACTGGATGTGGTGGCATGCACCTGTATTGTCAGTGCTTGGGAGGCTGAAAACAGGAGGATCACTATGAGTGTATTTTGTGTAGTGAGACCCTACAGACTGTATACTAAATACATAAAAAAAAGATCCACAACCATAGTCACATATGATTATATTATATTATATTATATTATATTATATTATATTATATTCACAGGACTGAATATCATGACAGGATATCTTTGTGGGGTCAGTACTGTCTCTACCATAAAACTCACTCAAATGTATTTTCTTTTAACAAAGACAATTAAAAAAAATTACCAAGGATAGTATATACTTGTTTCTTGAATCTTCATCTTCTGGGATTTTTATCTGCTCTTGTCCTGTATGTCCCAGATTCTTGGGTATCCATAATTTCTCTATAAGTTTCTGATTTGAGAGCTCTACAGAAGATTTCTGTTAATGTTTCTGAATAGCTGAAATCTAATACTTTAGAACAGGTGAGTTGTAAATAACAAGAAGTTATTGCTGTAAGTTCTGGAAGCTGACAAATTCAAGGTTAATGTACCAGAACTGGTGTGGGGTGAAGACTGGCTTGTATCTACTTTCTGCACCCTCACACATTTGAAGGAATAAAGAAGCTCTCCTTTTCATAGGGCACTCGTCTCATTCACTGAGGCTCTATTCTTCTCTCCTAATTATGTACAAAGTCTCCACTTCCAAATATCTTTGCTTTGATGAGATTGGGAATGCTCAGGGTGGTATGGCCATCTGAATTTTTAAACAACAAAAGTTTGCAGACTAAAAATTAAACAGATAGGTGGGCTAAACGGACAGGTAACGTTTTGACCCTAGGCCTTCAAGGTTGGTGAGGATTCGGGACCTAAGAGAACCTGTACTGTAACATCTTATAACTCAGTGGTATCCCACATTTTCTGATGAAGGAGATTAAGGGGCCACAGAGGAAAGGGATTGATCATATATAGTGTGCCTAAGGAGAGTCACCTAGAGAGAAAACATTCTCTCAGGCTTTTGTGGAGAGCAAATTGGTCAAGCAATGACTTGACTCATCCAGATGGCTGACACTGACAAAAGACCTACAAGATGTAGTATATGGTTCCAGGGTAAGAGGGGATTTGACTGACCTTGTCAGATAGTAAAAGTTACATTTTTTGTTAAATAAGTCTTGCTTTAACTTGGTCTTAACCATCTAGCAGAAAAGTGTAACCATGAGGTATAAAAAGTAAAGCTGCATTAATATGCTTCACTGTAAAAGGCTTAAGTCAACAACTTCTGACAATAGCCAGTTGTGCTGATAATTCACTACTATTATGGACTATTGGACTATATTGGGTTATTTTGCTGAATTCAGATACCTCCAGTTTTTGGACTAGCATCAAGTAAAGATCCATTTTGCTGTGGAAAAAGATGTATTTATACACATGGCAGAATAGATATACAGCTACTTTCTCTTAGTTCATTGAGAAGAGATGCTTGTACTAATACATTTTAGACAAGATATCATGTCTGCATCTTGTCCTCTGAATAACTACTATAAAGACAACAGTATGCAATGTATTAATTATTGTAAATGTCCTATTAACTTATTTTGAAACTGCTTATTTTCTATTTTATCTTTTTTCTCATTAAAATGAAAAAAAAAGCAAAAGCAAAAACAAAAACAAAAAACCCAAATACCATTGCTTTGAAAATTAAGCTCCAATGCATGAATTTGGGGAGCCCACCTTGAGGATGTTGCTGTGCTTTCCCCATTCTGAACCAGAGGGTTGACACCTGCTATCCTGACTTATTTGGACTGTGGTCTGCGCAGGTCCCGATTTTCTCTCTCTCCTTTTCCCTAGAGGTCTGTATGTCCAGCCTGTTGCTGCTGTGAGTTGCTATCTTCCTTGGTTCTAGAAAGCATCCTCACATTTCTTTAGATTTCCAGTCCCTTTTTTGGATTTGATTTATAGTTGTTGACATTGCCTTGTAGTTTCAATTTTAATTTCGACTATTTTCTGACTTTTTATGTAGATGTTACAGTAAATACATCCCAGAGGTGAAGAATGGTTGAGCTTAAGAGAGCTTAATCCCATGTTTGAACTTAAAGTCTTCTGAAACATAGGTAGCAGGCAAATAGAAGCCAGTATCTGCTGTGATGCCTTGGACTTCCTCATAATATTGTGGCTCAAAGCATATGTCTTAGTTACTTTTTACTTGTTGCTGGAACAAATACCCGACACTCAAAATGAAGGAAGGAAAGGTTTATTTAGCTCACAGTTTGTGGAGGTTTTAGTCCATATTCAGCTGGCCCAAGGCTGAGTGAGCAGAGAGCATCCAGTTCATGGCGGTGGAACAGCAACAAAATGGTTGCAGAGGCAGCCAACCAAACAGGGCAGCACAGCAACAACTATATTTTGAGTCTGTCTCTCTGTCGCTCTTTATATTATATCCAGGCTCTCTACCTTAGGATATCTGCCCTAGACTACATCCATAGTCCCAGCCCTACTCAGACTGATAATCCCATCGGTACTAAAACACAATAATCCCAGGGATCATGGATCCAGTCTCAATCTATAGGAGTCCCTGCCCAATGACTACATGAGACTTTGGGGGGACAACTGGACATAAACCATAACAGCATAGAATTTAGAATCTGGTATTTTGAGGTTCCATTTAAGTCTCTGCTATCTACCAGCAAAAGGTAACATCTTAGATTTAATTTTTTCACTTGCAAAGGGAGATAAAAGATAACTTCAGAAATTATTAGCGTTACATGAGATATGGATATAACCCAGTAGACTATACTAGTTGTCTATTTCTTTGTATTATTATAAGGTGTTGGCAGAGACACAAGAAGAGAAGCTACCAGTATGCTGCATCCCAGAATATCCATTGGGAGATTTTATTTGAAGCTGAGAGAGAATGTGGGCTTGTGTAGCCAGTGAATATACAGTAGGACGCAGAGAGAGAGAGAGAGATGTAGGGTATTAGTGTTTCTTCTCCTTAGTGATATCTTCGATCCAGGATATATACTTATAAACATTGGTGTAAATGCCGACATCTCCTCCCATGAAGTTTCCAACCTCGATGCCTTGGAGCTTGTTATTGCAGATTACAGTAGCAACAGCCACTTCCTATCAGATGACAGAGAGAGAGAGAGAGAGAGAGAGAGAGAGAGAGAGAGAGAGAGAGAGAGAGAGAGAGAGAGGGATTTGGTCAGAACACAAACCTGCTGTTATCTCCACCTTATTTGAGCCCCACCGATTGAACTGGAGTCATAAAATTTGAGTTCTTTTTCTAGTTGTGCTATAGCTAGTCTTGTGTGATCTTGAGTGTCAGAGAATTAACCTTTCTAGATAGTACATACAAATGACTCAAACCTCATTTGTTTGAACTGGCAAAGCCACTGTAATTTATGAAAAATTTATAAATTTTAAAAAGCAAAGACCATTTGTCTTCATCATCTTACTTATTTTACTAATACCTATGAGAATGAATATATAATAAGATGTTAATAAGAGATACTACGTGAAGCTTTTTAAAGGAGTAAGGAGACTCCACCCACGATTGGAGAAAAAAACTGGAGTTCTTGCATGGGTCTTACCAAATTCTTGAAAAAGAATATTTAGAAGTTTAAAAACTTATACCATGTTTAATTACTGGATACAGACAAGTAAAGGGAAGTATAGAGAAAACATTACCCCAAAGAGTCGGCTGAATATTTTCACAAACTGAATACAAAGAGAGTTCCTGTGGGCTCTTCCTTGTTCAGTTTCCTGGCACGATTTGTCAGTCATCACAGGGCCCTCCAGGTTCTGCCGTAGGTCAGGATGTCTGCCTGAGGGAATGCAGGAAAGACAACATTATGCCTGGCCTGTGATGACCAGGGGCTCCTCTAACCCTCTCCTCTTCCCACTAGTGTCTTTTGTGTGTACGTGAAGACAATAAGGAATCAGAAAAGGGGAAGAAATGGTCTTGAACATAATTATGAGAGTTAACGCTAAGGGTTTTGTAATGGTCTTTATGTGCCTTTGTAAATCATTTTTTTTTCTGTTCTGTGTCTAGTCCTAGATGAAAGAAGTGTCCAGATTCAGGTTCTCAGAGGCGTCTTTACATGTGAAGTGAGCATGTGTGAGAATAGGACAGCATCAATGCAAATTGTGACTGCAATTAGGAAGTGTGTGACACTATGCAAAGCCTGGTGGCTTCAGCTGCCAAAGCCTCAAAGTGGGAATGGGTATTAGGCATCTTGGGAGTGGAGGAAGTTTGGACTTCTGGAAAAGTCTCTTTTGGCCAGAGTAGCTTCTCCCTGGACTTGCCATCCATTTTCCTGCCCTCTGTTCTCACGTTGGTGCTCCTTTTCAAGGGCAACTGAGGGATGGCTTTAGTTTGCCATGGGAGGCACACTCACCATTGTTTTTCTGGCTCCAGTCTAAACCTGAGAGCACGCAAACAGTGCCTGGCAAGACATTTTGTGTAGCAAGTGGGAGGACCTGGACTTTTCGGTTGAGGGTGGCTGGCTTAGCCAGTTTAATGAGCATGATGTCATCCTGGGGGGCACTGTCATTATAGTTCCAGTAGCGGATAATCTGAATGGGGTTAATTGTCTGTTCTGTCCCATCTCTGATTCTGCTCTTGAAATTTCCCAGCATCACTTTCAGATTCCTGGAGGGAGGAGTTAGAAAAAATCACTATCGTCATCATTATCATTGCTAATATATTGACTGTTACAATGCCAGGCACTGTGACATGCTTTACATGCTTTAACTAACTATGGGCAGCGAACCCTATGTTTATCTCTGTCTTACAAATGGAGTAGTAGAGGCACATAGTAATTTACCCATGATCATGTAGTAAATAGTGGAGGCCTTGAACTCTGTGTTAATATGGTGTCCTCAATGTAGTATAAAGGAAAATGATACATTCCAAAGAAATTTAATTGTCCACTGCCTGCAGCTTTTCCTCCAGCAATTTCATTTTGGTGGAGACAGGAATGAAAGTGTAGCAACATCATTGAAAAAACCACACAAAATAGCTCTGTACCCAAGGGTTAGGGTTAGGAAAATGCAGTGACCACCACTATGCCTAACAAGGCAAGGGCAAAGAGATATTTCAGAGAAAGACACAGAGGAGAGGAGAGGTGAGGAGAGGAGAGGAGAGAGAAGGAAGAAGGAGGGGGGAGGAGGAGAGTGAGAGGACCGACCTGAGTATTACATATCTTCGCTAAATTCAGACAACCCTCCTCCAACCTGATAGGCACTATTGGAAGGGCACATGGATTAAATCACTACATTCTTTTGTGTTATGGTTCTGATTAGGTATTTGATTACTAGGAAGCACCAAAGCTAACTGGAAGGAGAAGGATGAAGTTCTCATATTTATCCTCCCAGTTCCATCCCTACAGTACTGCTTTGGATTGACTACATCATTCCCGTTAGGTAGTCCTCTCCCTCTCCCCCTCCTCCTTCCTTCTCCCTCCCCTTCCCTTCTCTCCCCTCTGTATCTTTCTCTGAAATATCTCTTTGCCCTTGGCTTGCTAGGCATAGTGGTGGTCACTGCATTTTCCTAACCCTAACCCTTGGTACAGAGCTATTCAGTGTGCCTCTTTCTTTCTTTCTTTCTTTCTTTCTTTCTTTCTTTCTTTCTTTCTTTCTTTCTTTCTTTCTTTCTTTCTTTCTTTCTTCCTTTCTGCCTTCCTTCCTTCCTTCCTTCCTTCCTCTCTCTCTCTCTCTCTCTCTCTCTCTCTCTCTCTCTCTCTCTCTTTCTTTCTTTCTGAGACAGGGTCTTGCTGTGCAGTTCAGGCTGGCCTTGAGCTCACTTTTGTATCCCAGGCTGGTCTCAAACTTGCACTGATCCTCCTGCCTCAGCCTCCCGAGTGCTGGGATTACAGGTGTGTGCCACCACGCCTGGCCTCAGTGTGCTTTTTTCAATGATGTTGCTACACTTTCACAGTTCCTTTTAAAATCTCACTTAATTTACCATTGTGAGTACGTTACCAGTTACCTGCTGGATCCTTAATTGATAAAATTCTTACCTATAGTAAAAACTTCTTGGAAAAACTGAGGAGGCATGAAGAGGTATAACATATAGCAGTGTCACTTACCAACCAGGTGGACAGGTTTTCAGGTGAAGGGCTATGTTTTGTACTGCAAGATGTTTAACAAAATCCTTGCTCTGCCTCTACTCACTAGATGCCAATATTACTACTGTGTGATTATGATGACCACAGTTACCTTCAGACTTTGCCAAATGTACCTTGCGGAGAGGTTGCCCTCCTCTCTGAGATCCCTTAACTTAGGATGAGCAGTTCCTGTTTCCAGGCATTGAGGATGCCTAATACTCACGGTAAGTAGCAGTGAGCTGGGGCCAGCACCCAGTTGGTTTTGATGAGGACACCCACACAGGGGTTAAAGTGAGACTTGAGGTATGCCAAGTAGGGGGCAAAGTCTTCTATCTGCTCAGAGCAGTGGGCAAAGAAAGCCGTCCCTGAGAAAATAAGTTAGTAATCTTGGTATACAAGTGCTGGAACACATGAGACCGTGATTTCCCACTGGAAGAGGAATATGGGTTAAAGTAGCAACTGGCCAGGAACTTTGAATATTTTTGATATTTTTTCCTGACAAAAATATAAATAAAAATGACATATCTAAAGTTTATAATAATAATTTTTGGTTTAAATAATGTTTACTCTAAAAATGTGAGGCTCTTTTACTACTTACAAATTTAATCTTTTCTTTGAAAAGTAATTTAGAAGTTTAGCAATTTTGGCATCAGGAATTATAAATTACTCATAGCCCATGGCCTTCTAATTCCAACCCCACACATCCCTACATGCACTCTCTATGTATCAAATATAAGATTCAAACAAACAGGTTTGTTTTAGCACTCCAGCTGAACACTGGAAAGCATGACTGTCTCATATGGCTATGCTGAATGCTGAGATAAAGAAGTACAGGAACAAGTAGAGCATCGTATACATTAAAACAAATTCACAAAAACATTAGAGAAATCTTAATGATATTTCTTAAAAATAATTTGAAATAACAATGAAGTTATATATAATGTAATTCAATTGTTTGAAAATAATGGACAAAAGACAAACTATTTAAATACAAAAAACCGAGTCTGGGAGTCAGTTCAAATAAAGTACCAGCATGTGTGGGATGTTGAATGATGTGTATTTTCTTCTGCTTTAAAAATTCATAGGGTAAACATATAATTTTTTATAAATGAAAAAAAATAAATCTAGAGAATAAGGGAGAAGAAGGCTGAGTCTGGTTCTGAATCAGCTTTACATGGATTTAGTTTTCACAACAACTGAATAATGTGGGCAAGGATGCCCCATCCTTGGACTGAAGAACAGAAGCCCAGGTGAGGTAAATACCTTGCTTGCTAGCACACAGCTACATGTAGAGCAACCACAGAAGTACAGGAGTGGTAGGAAATGCCTCACTAGTAAATTCTGTAGCCAGAGCTTTCTAGGAGGAAGGGCCTACAAAAGATAGGGCCCTGCTCTTAGGTCTCTTGTCCCTTCTTCACTCTGTACATTCTGAGGTTTTGGGAAGGAGGGAATATCACAGGTCAAAATGGGTTCTCCATCTTTGTGACCATGTCCCACAGGGTTATGAGACACACTTTGGGATAAACCAGAGAATACTCACCATTGCAGGTTATCCAGAGCAGTTGTGCACCATGACCTACTTCATATTTTAGCATTACAAGGTAGCCTCAATCTGTCCTGGGAACCTTTGGTAGCATCTAAGAGGAGGAACCAAGGGCCCCAGTTTTCTCATGACTGGTTCTGACCCTTTATCTTACCTTTCACACATTCCATCTCACCTCCTCCTATACTAACCTCTGCCTGATAGGATGCAGGAGGTCTGAGATACGTACCAGCAAGGACACTCAGATAGAAAATAAATCTCATGGTGGTCTGCTCTTTTCCTGTGTGGTGCAGAAAACCAGAAGGGTATGGAGTCCTCCAGTCAGCTGTCTCCTCCGGAGTGTCTGTAGGAATCAGTGAATGAAGTCAGGTAGGGGGCAACCTGGGATTGGAGTGCAGCTTTGGGCATAAATAGGAGGGTATGGCTCAGTATGGATTCTAGGGAATGAGAGGGTAGAGCCTCTATTAGGGCCCTTCTGGCAAAGAAAAAGAAACTTAGTTTCTAGATTCTTGGTGCCAGTTGTTCCTAACTGCTGCTCTTTCTAAAACCCTGGCTGCTTAAAGATAGCTTCACTGTCTATTTAAAGGGAGCTCTAGGCTCAGGACTTATCTTTCCTAGTTTCTGAAGCCAGGAGTGTAAGGATCAAGATTCTTTACCTTAGTGCAGGGAGACAGTGTCCCTGGTATTTGCTTGGGGTCCCCCAGTGCCCACTTACTTGTACTTTCCCCAGCCACTCCCATCTTTGTTATGCTACCCTCATCTTTCCCTTTGGCCACTATGTCATCACTCAGCCATCATCATCAGCTTTGGACCAAGGAAATGACAAACATCCAGTTATTTTGACAGCTAGGGGATGGTGCACATTCTAGATGAGATCTAATGCATGTTAGTGACAATTGAGAAGGTAGTACCTCTAAATGTTTTTCACAGAATGCAAAGATCTCTTGGATACCTTAGGGCACTTCTAAGAAGAAGAGTAGCAACAATAATAGCTAAAATTCATTGAGCACTCACTAAATCTGGGATGTTGGATGTCATTTCTCTGTAGACTTGTCATGGTGACTATATCTAGTTAGAATGTAAAATCAGTAATACTTTGTATCACTTAGACACTACAGTTTGTTAAGCTCATAATCTTATTGATATGCCATAATAATCTTAGGACTGAGCTAGTACTTTTTTTCCTGATCTATATATGGCAGAACTAAAATAGAATTTAAATGATTTCCGAAGTTCCACATGAGCTAGGGAGGTACCATAAATACACTAAGTCAGAGGAAGTGTCAGTTACTGAACAGAACCCACCAAGTTCCTTTTTCTGATCATTCCATATGGCCTTGGGTAATGCCAGATAGTATCTATAGAAACAGGAGCTAGAACCTGATATAAGGAAGTTAGTTCCAAAAAAGGAATCCTGAGAGAGTCTAAATCTCTCCTTTTATAATTTATCCTTCTATAACCTATTGATGTGGAGTTGTATTAGGCCTGTCAACATGCTTTCCTGAAAGATGGTGGCAGGATGTTTCTATTTCAGTGTTAATTCTGTGCATATCTAGAAATAACTCCAACCTATCAGGAGTCAATAAGCTCATTATTATATAAGACCACATGGCAGGGGTCCTCATTTCTATGGGACCTGCATGACAGAGTGCACTGCTGGCTTCCGCACAGGTATGCTGGGTTATGTGATGACCACGTGAGACATGTGGAAGGAAAGCTGCTGACAAATGAGGACATCTGAGCAAGACAGAATCTTTCTCAGGGTGCTTTTGTTGCCTAACTATATCTCTAATTCAGGGCATAGTTCAGCTTATTTATTCTCCAAGCTTTGTTTCATATTGAATTGGCCCAGTAGAAAACTCAGACGTAGGAAGGAGTAAAACCTACTTGGAAAGAGTTCTGTCAAGATTTTTCAAGTTAGGTAAGCACTATACATTCATGCTATCCTCTGGCAATTCTACTCCCACATACTTACTTAGAAAAATGAAAATATATCTTCACAAAAACTTCTGTTAGAATGTGTACAGCAGTATAATTCATTAAACTAATAACTTTACGAAACAAATAACAAGCACTTATTATTATTTTTTAATATTATTTATTTATTTATTTATTTTTCTTGTTTCAGAACTGTTGTTCATTTATTTTTATGGCCGGCTCAGCCTGCCCTGAGGGCAGGGCTGGCGCAGCATGTGGTGCCTGGGATCAAACCGCGGTCCCTGCAGCCGCCTAAGCTTTCCTAAGCAGGTGCTTTAGACCACTGAGCCATACTGCCGGGCCCAACAAGCACTTATTGAATCAATTCAAAATGCCTGAATTAACAAGAGAATGGTATAGTTGATCCTGACTACAGATTATTTATCTGTGAATTTAAATACACACTAAAATTTATTTGGAACTTCCAAGTCAGTACTTCAGGTTTGTTGCAGTACACTTGCTGGCATGTGCCTATGTGCACAGAGCTGTGAAACATTTTAGTCACCTGGTGCATAGCTTCTTAGCTGAGGGTCAGATTCCCTCAGGATTAAGTTTGGGACCGTATACAGTACTTTGTAGAACTGTTGTTAGTGTCAGCCTTCAGGGTGAGTCACGGCCATTGCTTGGCCAGTTTGCTTTCTGTGAAAGCCTGAGAGAATATTTTTCTCTGGGCGACTCTCCTTAGGCACACTATAGTTGATTCATCCCTTTCCTCTGAGGTCCCATAATCTCCTTGACCAGAAAATTTGAGACACCTCTGAGTTATAGGATATTATAGCACAGGTTCTCTTATATCCTGAGTCCTTATTGACCTTGAAGGGCTAGGGCCAAAATATTGGCTATCATAGCCCTTCTTTTTCTCCAATTTTTGGTCTGTTAACTTACATTCTTAACCCTCCGGCAGAAAAGCTTTGTGATACTATTACTCTATAGCATAGGTACTTGAACTTATCATCACTGGCTTTCTGAGTATCAAATATCTTTGACTTAGCTTGGAATTGATATTTTCTAATCATCATTGATATTCTAATAACATTCCATACAATGTGATATAAGCAGTTACACAATTTTTACACAGATATTTGGAAATTTAAGGAAATAAAAAATTGTAGCCTGTCAAGACTATGGTATTTGGCCCAGTCTCTTATTTTCAAGTACTGCTCTTTTTTTTTTTTTTTTTTTGTCTTTTTGAGACAGGGTTTCACTGTACAGTTCAGGCTGGCCTTGAGCTCCGTTTTGTAGCCCGGGCTGGTCTTGAATTCTCACCGATCCTCCTGCCTCAGCCTCCTGAGTGCTGGGATTACAGGCGTGTGCCACCACGCCCGGCTTCAAGCACTACTCTTGAGAGAGAGAATGACAGTAACTGAGTTTATACCAGGAGCACTACACCTCAAAAAGACAAGAGTGACATGCCCTCCAAGCATAGTTTTAGTGTTACATAGTGCTATGATCAATATGATGAACCTTTTGAAGGTTCTTGAGACCAATATCTGATTCATCCTGTGTACATAAGTGCATAGTTTTGCTCTTGATATGTTTTCTCCTTTATCTGAACCAGTTATTCATATTACCAGATATATACATGTAAAATTAGAGAGGAAAGAAAAAAATGTGTAAGAAATTAAGAAGACAGAAAGGAAAAACAATTGAAAAAACATGAAACGAAAGCATTAACTGTTTCTTTCCATAGACCAGCAGAAATGCACAGTCCAGTTGTCTGAACCATCCTGCTTCTGTACATACATAAACCTATTTCCCCCACTTCCTTTCCAGTCTACTTCCTAAGTTCATTCCCTTTTTCCCTTATCTATTGTACCTTTCAGATTCCATTTTTCTTTTTCAGGTTCTCACACTAAAGAGACAATGATGTTTGCACATATGGGTGTGATTTATTTCACCAAGAGTATGTTCTCAACCATTTACTAACAAAAGACTCAAATTTATCCTGTTTTATAGCTGAGTACTGCTCCATTGTGGAAAAATACTACATCTTCCTTATCCATTGTTAATTTTTTTTTTTCATTCAAGAAGAGAGATGGTGGCAATTTTGAGTAGGCTGTCATCAGGAAGAGGTTAGGGTGGCTGATTAGAGTATAATTAGAGGCAGGATGTCCAGTTCCTTAACAAGTCAGTGTGCCCATGGGGTAAGTGTGTGGATTTCATATTTGTAATATTGGTGATTAGCACTCATCCTGAATAAATACTTATCTATATATTGAGACCTCAAGCTGGCTCTGACATCAAAATCTTGTATGGAAAATAACCCTGTGTTGTGGAGATGTTCCTTCAATCTTGAGATGTCTTTATCTTTTTGATGTGAAAAAGAGTGCCATCACTTTCTTTCTCTCTATATTACACAAGAACGAGGGATAGTAACTAAATGTAGAGGAATTATTCTAATGTTTGTAGCTACTGAGTTGTAGCTCCTTGGCTATGAAGAACCACATAATATCCTTTTGCTCTCTT
Organism: Myocastor coypus; assembly: GCA_004027025.1. Taxonomy (NCBI): domain Eukaryota; kingdom Metazoa; phylum Chordata; class Mammalia; order Rodentia; family Myocastoridae; genus Myocastor; species Myocastor coypus. The sequence continues at coordinate 136,264 of PVJA010000356.1, read as the reverse complement.
CTGATGCCTCTACATAGTGACATTAATGGGAAACACTGTAATTATTATTATTGTCTGTGCTGATAATGTCTATGGTCCCCCATATATCTCTTTTTTGAATACCTCTCTGCCATGGAGATCCTGATCAGAATCATAGTTGTCCCTGTGATTCCCTGGGGATTGCTGAACCCTGGAGTACAGACAGTAGCTCTGGATATGTTGTCCAATTCTTCCTGCATTTTGCCCTGGAGATCACAGAGTTTGGAATTATTGGAGCAAGGGCTGTGGTCTGTTACATGGTTATCTGTCCCCTTTTAACACACACTATCATTATAAACAGCCATTTCTGCAACTCTGTGGTAATCGTGTCATGGATGTTTGGTTTCCTTTACCAAAGTTGGCTGAAGTATGCCACCGTTTAGCTTACCTTCTGTGAATCAAACATGGAAAACAGTAATTATTTCTTCTGTGTTTGGAGGTAATTGCTCAAACTATCCTGCAGTAATACTGGTGTCCTAGAATTTATCCTGTTCTTTTTTTAATTTTAATTTTTTTTAATGAGCAGAACATTTATTGGGGGAAAGAAAGTTCCTGTCCAAGAGAGGGACAGGAGGGGGGTCCCAAGTGGGTGTCCCCATCCTGTTCTTAATTATTATTATTATTAATTATAATTATTCAGGAAATAGCTTTTGTTGAGGCATTTGACATGGTAAAGCACTGTGTTTTCCCCAGTAATGTGAGAAGGACTTACTCATCTTTGAGCTGCATCATAAACATTATCTTCATCAATAATGTGTTCAAGAAAAGACTCTTAAACTGTTACCACATTTTAAGTTTGTTATTACTTGAAATTCACTTTATTATTGTTAAGGTACATATATATTCTTAAGTTATGATACACTCCACAATAACTTTTAGAACTTAGATTTAAAAATAATATGTGATATTTAGATTTCTGAACAGCAAAGGAAAAGTTTCTCTGGCTGCAGAATTGAAAGATCACAGGTTCCTGCATCATCCTGCAAATGGTGTCTGCAGAGTGCAAGGATCTTAATCTTCCTTTCACTCAAGCACACTTTCTTGATTTCTGCTGGAGAGGTGTGCCCCACCATTGGCTTTATCTGTGTACTTTCTCTGGAGGAGCTTAGAAGTGCAGTCATCCCACAGTTCTCAATCCGTTTACACACTTGGAGCTGGGCATTTTTTTTTTTTTTTTCCACATCGATGCATCTCTATAAGATCTCTCAGAGTTCTGGAAGAAGAGCTAGATGCTGCCATCACAGCAGGGGAGGGTGATACAGCTGTGCTAGGGGCTGGACTGAGAAGGGGAAGCTGGGCTGAGTGGAGCAGAATAGAGGGCAGAGGGAGGGACAGCGTTGGGCTCCTTGCTCTGTGCTCAGTCTTTGATCCTTCCCGTGTGCATAACACTTCCTCACTCCCTTTCTCCTTAATTTCTTCATCCTCTCCTGCCCATGTTCCTGCCTGATTCTTCTTTGTGCTCCTCTTTCAGTGGCCCCAGGTCTGCAATGTGTTCCTAGGTGCTACTCCCAAACCTTGTGTTTTCCATGCTGCTGTCCAGCTTTCCACACTGTGGCTCTCGTTTCTCATTTCTAACATCAGCCGACTTCCCCCTTACTTTACTGCACCTCAGTTTATTATAGCATTACCTTATGATCCAGGAGTTACACCCCTATGCATATGTAATATCAAGAGAAATGAGAACATATACCCTCTAAGCTTGAATAGGAATGTTAATAGTAGCATTGTTCATAATAGACGAGAGCTGGAAACCACCTAAATGCGTATGAGCAGATGAATGAGTAAACACACGGCAGGGGTTTCAGCCCATGATCAGTTGGCTTTTTCCACTTCTGAGCCTGTGGTGAGGCAGCGCATCATGATCCAAGTGTGTGGTGGCGCAGAACCACTCATTTCATCATCAGGAAGTGAAAGAAAAGAGGGGCTCAGGTTCCACAATCTTTTTCAAGGGCACACCTCCAGTGACTTGAAGACATCCTACTCAGTCCTGTATCTTCAAAGTACCACCACCTCTGGATATTCCTATTCTAGGGACCAGGCTTTTTTTTTTTTTTTTTAAAAACATGTGGACCTTTTGGGGGGAATTCAAAATCCAAACTATAACACAGACACATGCTACAACATGGAAACCTTATCCTAAGTATAAGAAACCAGTTTATACAGACCACATACCATCAGGACTAGAATAAGGGAGTATGATGGTATAGAAAGTAGACCAGGAGTGGTGTAGGGCTGAGAGGACTGGAAGATAGTTATCAGCAGTGATGATTACCAGAAACTGTGTATATAACAAACCCCATTGAATTACACCTTTTAAGTGGGCGAATTTTGTGGTATTGATTTATATCTCAGAAAAGCTGTTAATACCACAAATAGTATGTTAGATGGTAAAAACTTATTATGTAAAGGAACGTGAAATAGTTATAAAGCGGAGAATCTTTCGGGGGAGTTTTGAACTTTAAATAAATTTGTCAGGAGAAGCTTGGGAGATGGAAAATTGGGAGGCATTCCACTATACATTAAGGAGCATTCCAGGCACAGTGAATAAGAAGTAAGTGGAGAGATTCCAGGGAAGGCAGAGGCAAAGAGCTGGAATCAAGTGAGCACAGGAGAAAAGGAACAGAGAGTGGAGGGGGTGGCACTCACTAGGAGATCACATCAGTTGCCTTTTACTATATAAGAGACAACAACAACAATCAGGTTTTATTTTCATGAATTAGAATTCTAATAGATCCAGGCTGGCCTCATCTAGTGGGCTTACAAATCCCAGGTGGGTTTATTAATTAGCCTAAGGATTAGATGCCTAGACTGGGCCCACAGTTATAGTCAGGTGAAGTATGACTTTGATCTCCATGTGAGCTGGCCAAAGTATTTCCAAAGTATGCTTTTCTGACTTAGGTGATTTTTATTTCCATCTTATAAATGAGTAAACGTTTTATGAGAAATTAAGCTGTTGCTTACATTCACCTTCTAGCAAACTGAAATGCTATTTATTGGGTGACGATCTCAACTTAAAATCCTCCACAAAATACTTCTATTGCTTAAAACCATTGTTATATATAGAAGGGATCTTATTTAACATGTATAAGAACTTAGTGAGAGGGTTATCACTATCTCATTTTGTAGGTAAGAATACTAAGGCAAAAGGAAGAGTAAAAAACCTTTACAGATTCGTACAGTGTGTTAGAAGCAAAATCTAAACTTCAACCTGAAACTATAAATTTCCATTTTTTATATCATTACTATGAAATAAAGGCCACTTTTTCATTTTTAAAGTATAGTGGATTTCTAACTGGTGATCAACTTGTTACACCCAGCTGAATTAAACTAGCTTAGTGCTGGGTGTGGGAGGCCCATCTGAGGATTGTTGCCAGCAGCATGAAGGTGAAACAGGAGAAGCTGCCAGAATGCTGTTAGGGATGTTGTTTGGAGATGCTGTTGGAGCTGTTGGAAGCTTCTATTTCTCTTAGGCTGTTCTGCTGGAGGATCTCGACGTGTTGGCTTTCTGGATGAATTTTGCAGGAGCTTTGGTCCTCACCTTGAGCATCACTTCCTGGCTCTGGAGAGGAAGATGGTGCCCTGCTCAGCCTCATGGAGAAACTTGTCTCCATGGCTTTCCTGTTGGGAACTCAGCTTTCATTCTTGCTTGAGGGGCTTGGGACCTCAGTGTTGCTGAGCATGGCTTTGGTACTTTTCAGGGGAGATCTGCTGCTTACCTTGAGCATTGCTTCCTGGCTTCCTTTCAGATCCCTCAGCTTGGTAGCACAGATCATTCTGTTGGCATGGACTTCCTAGCTTCCACCACTGGCTTTTGGGCCTTTCCAGTAGAGATCTGTGAAGCAGGCCTGCATGGGACTTTGTTGTGGGATCTAGACCTCCAATTGGACTTGTGGAAAGCACTGGTATGAGCTCTAGGTTTTCACGTGGACTCATGCAGAACATTAGTATCTAGGTCCTCGGTTGGAGTCTTTAGTGTTTATGTGTGTGGACAGATTTCCTGCATTTTTTGTATGAGACTTTTGGGTGATTCATTATAAAATATTGTTACAAAATGTGTTCTGTATTATATGGTTCCCCTTGCAAGAACCCCAGACTGTGACATAAAGATTCTGAGTCCCTTTTCTGATAATGAAATTGAATCAAAATTTACATATTGCTTGAATCTCCTCACCTCTAACTTATCCTACTGGGTTTCTTTGAAAACTGGGCTACCCTCTCATCTGGAAATTGCTAGATGTCTGTTTTCTAACCTCAAAAGGCTACAGTTACCCTGTTACAAAATAGAAAACATAAGCCAGGTGTGTTTTCACATGCCTGTAGTCTCAGCACTTGGAAGGCTGAGACAGGAGAATTGTTGCAAGTTTGAGACCAGTTTGACCTACAAGGTGAGCTCAAGGTCACCCTGAGCTGCATAGTGAGACTCTGCCTCAAAAAAGTAGCAGTTATAATTTTCTTTTTGTAAAACAGAAGGATTATGATGTCCTTTATGTTGTCTGAGTTCTGAGGCTTTTCTCTAGCTATAATTTAGTTGGTTCTTTTCTCCAGCATTGCCTCAGTCTCACTGTGCTCCTCAGCTGTGGTACACACTTGTTAACACAACCAGGGAACTTGTATCTCCGCAGCATGTTCACATAGTTCCAATATATCTACACCACCCCAAACACAGGTTATTTCTGGTGATCCCCTTCAGGAAAGTTCTAACACTGAGTGAATTATTACATTCTTTTCTTTTATAGCTTTTCAATCTTTCTTTCTTTCTTTCTTTCTTTCTTCCTTCCTTCCTTCCTTCCTTTCTTTCTTTCTTTCTTTCTTTCTTTCTTTCTTTCTTTCTTTCTTTCTTTCTTTCTTTCTTTCTTTCTATTTTGGCTGGGTCAGCCTCCCCTAGGAGAGGGGCTGGCACAGCACGTGGTGCTAGGAATCGAACCGTGGTCCCTGCATTTGCCTAAGCTTGCCTAAGCAGGCGCTTTAGACCACTGAGCTATCTTGCCAGCCTTGAGAGCTTCAACTTTTAATAAAAGATAAATTTTACTACAAGTCATTAACGATATACTTATTGAAGTATATTGTTAATGATGGAAAGGGTAAAGTGATTACTCAAGTGACTGATTTCCATTAGATTTTTTAGCCATTCCTGTGGTTTAATTCTTGCTATTCAGGGCATAATAAGGAGTGTCTTTTTCTATTTTGTGCATCCCAAAGTGTACGAGTAGCTAATGTCTTCTTTTCCATGGAGAAAATGACCAAAGTATTCCACTTATTTTGTTACTTTCTTTTTTTCTTCTACTGTGGCCAAAGGAACTCCATTTCTTTTGTGACTTCCCTTTGTCCCTGATAAATTTTTTCTTTTCCATGCCTATTCCTTGCTTCTGCCTCCTGTTGCTACTCTTTGGTTAGCTGGCCCACCATGGTACCAACTAATGACAAGGCTTCTTTGGGTCAGTATCTGTTGTTAGGGTCTCTCTAGTACTAAATGAGTGTTTTGTAGCCATTGAAGTCTTAAAGATCCTCAAGTCTTAAAGTTCACAAGTACTGTCCGGTCATCAAAACTTGCACTTGGAAAGGAATCTGCCTGCCCAAATTTCTCTTACAAATAAATTATATATGCTGTCATTGAATTTCATACCAGGACAAGAAAATTTGTAGCTTGAGTGTCGCAGGGCTTTGCTGAGCACAGATCTGGTTTGCTTAGCCCTCTTTACATCTAGTTCTCTTTACAGGGATCTCTTAACAGATTCCTACACTGTCTGGACCCTTCTCCATTCCTATCAGCAGTGTTCTTTCAGCTCTAAGCTTAGTTCTGGAAGCCTTAAATATCCTCAAGTCTTGGCCCCAATGTAGACAGAGAGCATCTACTTTTTCAGTTTTTGGAGGAGGCATGTGAATAGGGGTCTCTCAGGAACAGATAAGAGTGCAGAGCCTGAGTTCATCCCTCTCCTACTGATTCTACCCTTTAAATAATGCTCATGACTGCCCAGTCTGCAGTTTCTCTCTGGTAGCATGGTCATGTGCTCTGTGCATGAAACAAAGTTTAACAGGACAGACCCTGTGGATCAGTCAGGAATGCTTAGTTCTATAGAAACAGACATCATTTCCCTGTCACCAGTGTTGTTTCTGTAAAACTGGTTCTGTCTCCTGGAGGTGATTAGCATCCAGTCCCCCAAAGCAGAGTACAGAGGCTCATTTTCCTAAACAGGTAAGGACCTCTACTGGTGGACAGATACATTACAAAATAATCACAGAATAGATAACTGTGGGGTTCCATAGAGTCAATTTGAGCTCTCACAGGAAATACAGTCTAAGCTGCAGTCCTGGGTGGCTCAGAATTGATAGGTTTTCTTGATGTGAAAGAGAATGGTGCATTAGCCCCATGGATTCATTTGGGCTGTCTGCCAGTACTGTAGCAGGCTGACACTGATTTGATATTCTGTATTTCCTGGCCAGTCCAAATTGTGGCCGTTCTCTTTTGCTGTGTCTGCAAGTATATGGGTTCTTGTTGAAGAGGATTGTGATCATTTAAGAATGATCTCACAGATCCAGCGGTAGGGGACATCACAGGATGCAGCATCCAATGTTGTTGACAGGCCTATGGTGACACAGTTGAAGTTCTGATTCTTGTTGGTAACACTAAATGAGAAAAGAAAACATCGTCATGACTCATTGTTTCTGCTCTGCCTCTTGCTGATGTCAGCGAGAGTCTCCTGCACCTGGCGTGTGGACTCTGTGGGCACACCACTCCTCTGCACAGCCTATTCTCTCTTGCTCCCCTTCTTCTAAGCTAACCTTCCCTAAATTCAGCTGGACACTTGCCTTTCCTGTCAGCTCTTCAGAGAGCACTCAGAGATTCCTAGACTCTTGATTTACACATTCCTATTATTGGTGGGAAACATCTCATGATGTCCCTTGTCCCCCAAGAAATAATGTTTTAGTGTTGTCTGTAAATCTGTAGCAGAACCGAAAGGTGAACAGAGGTTTCTTATTCTTTCCTTGACTCCAGTAAGCTGTAGGAAAATCTTGGTGGATGTGTCTGTTGGCCTTCTATTTCTTTTTCTGTCACTTGGTCCTTTTTAATCTGCATGCAAAGAATTTTAATTTCATGGAAAGTCATTAGTTTTGGGCTAAGGTGAACATAGGATCAAACTGTGGATTTACCATTACAAGCTATGTGAATTTCAACCCACTTCTCAACCTTTCTTGTCCTGAATTCAATTGTTCAGTAGTGTGATACAGTTTTTTTTTTTTTTTTTTCCTGTATCATCACTTGAAGAATGCAGGAAGTAATTTATGTGAAGTAATCAGCATAGAGTCTGACAACTAGAAGAAATTGAATGAATATGAACACTATGAATATTATGTTTTCCACCAAAGTTTATCTCCGTGGAATGAGCTATTGGAGATAGATACTGAGAAGTTCACAGCCTTAAGATACATTTAAAAAAATTAATAACCTTTCTTTAGATATAAGAGCTACGTCTGGGGAAATTTGTAGGCATTTAGCAAAAAAAAGAATAGGGTCAGTAGTTTAAAAGAATCTTATGATTTACAGATCCCACCCCATCCCAGTTATGTATGTGGATTTGTTTGGATTTTTGCATACAATAATGTATTCTATGAATTTTTTTCTCTCCTACTTTGTAAAGTGGAAAATGTTTGATGTTTTCCATAATAAAATGTGTATAAATATTTCTCTGAGAATAGACAGGATAGAAGAAAGGTGAAAATTAGAACAAAGTCAAGTCTCAGCTTCTGTACTATTAGCATGAGTCTCAGATTTGATCTTTCTTAAGGAAAAGAGGCAAAACAATCTTTCATAACAAATTATTAGTAGAATATTAATAGTTAATACATTACATGCTATTATTTTTAAAGTAATTGCTTAGGGTACAAAAGATGTGGGGCTAAAAATTTATTCAATCAATATCAGTGCAAATCTTCATTTTTTCTTATTTTATTTTATTTTGAAGATTTTTTTTTTGTCTTTTTGAGACAGGGTCTCGCTATGCAGTTGAGGCTGGCCTTGAGCTCACTTTTGTAGCCCAGGCTGGTCTCGAACTCGCACCAATCCTCCTGCCTCAGCCTCCCAAGTGCTGGTATTACAGACGTGCGCCACCACACCTGGCTTATTTTGAAGATTAAAAGGAGAAATATTCAATTACTTGTCCTATCTTACATAACTATATTTGTTAATCTGAGCCACAGATTTGATGAAAAAGCCTTCCTTTTTAATGAACCAATAGGCACTAACAGTATAAGTGACTTGCACTCCCCCTTTTCCTGCTGTCCTTTCCTCTTTCATCCATCCTAGTTCCTTTATCCTTTTGAACAATTTCTTCCCATTTCACCATATATATCTATTGTACATTTTAGGCTTTATTTACTCTCTCAGTTTCTCACACTAGGAGACCACATGAGGTGTACACACATGAGTCTGATTTATTTAATTATGAGTATGGTCTGTAATTGTGTCCATTTACCTATAAAAGTTTCAAGTTTATCCTTTTTATGGCTGAGTAATATTCTGTGGCATAAAAATACCACATCTTGGGCCAGAGAGATAGCTCAGTAGAATAAGTGCTTGCCTGGCAAGTGCAAGGTCCTGAGTTCATTTCTTAGTATCAAAAGAAAAAAATACCTCATCTTTTCATTCATCCCTCAGTTGACAGAATTTTGGGTCGTTTCCAAGATTTAGCTATTGCCAATTGCACTTCTATGAATTTCTATCTAGAACATACAAAGGCCTGAAAAAAAAAATCAGAACCCGAAATTCAAAGATCCAGTGAGTATCTGTGATGAGTATATACTTCTTAGGTGAAGAAATACAAATGGCAAATAAATATGTAAAAAATTTAATGTCATTGGTCATGTGAGAGATGCAAATTAAAAAAATACTGAGAATACATCTCACCCCAGAAAGAATGGCTATCAATAAGAAATCAACCAATAACATGTTGGCGGGTCTGTGTGGAAAAAAGAACCCTTTTCCACTGTTGGAGAACCTCTGTGGAAATCAGTGTGGATATTCCTCAGAATACTAATATTAGAGGTCCCATTTGACCCACCTATTCCTCTTCTGGTTATCTTCCCAGAAGAATTAAAAACATTATATCACAGTGGTACAGGCTTGATTTTTGAGGCCAATCAAGATTGCCAGAAAAGTGGGATGCTCACGTACTTGCCACTTAACACGGAGTTATTGATCCAGCGCCACTTTTTCTTTGCAGGGTTGTACATTAAGCCAATAAAGTACTTCTCAGGACCGATTTCATCTTGGAGATACTTCTAGAAATTAACACAATAGACATATAACTGAACAATGAGTCCTTCATTGCTGACCTTGAGCCAGTGATCTTGTGATCATGTTTGATTGTGAGAGGGAGGAGCCTGCCTGACTCTGGCACTTGCCATTACTGTGACAGGAGAAGTGCATAAATGTTGCAGGGATCAAGATCATCTGGGTGTATTGCTAAAACATAAATTTCTGGGCTTCTTGCCCAAGAGATTTGGTATAGGGAACAAAGCACTTACTTCCCAGCAAGTGCCCAGGTGGGAAAGCACTTACTTTCCACATCAGCATCACCTGATGTGGCTTCTTCAAACTGCACAGGAAGTAGAGAAGGATGACTGTTTGGTCAAGACCCGTGGGTTTGAAATACAATTAAAAGCTTGTCATTCTCTGTATAGAATTGCTTTCATTTCCCCAAATTTTATCTTTCAAGTGAGATTGATTAAAATAAAACATGTTGACTTGAGTTCATCAGTAAACTACTGTGATGAACTCCTGAGCTTAGCATGGGGTGTGAGTGGTGGGGAACACCCATGATGGGAGTTGGGATGCACTGAAATTGAGGGGATGAGGAGAGGGAAAGATGCCAGCAACTTCTCTTGTTCTCCTCTTTCCTTTTTTTTTTTTTTTCTTCCCTTCTTTTATCCTCTGCTTACTCTGGGCTTTCTGTCTGAATGCATATTTCCCTCCCACTTGGTACTTTGGTACTTAGACCTAAAGAATCCATAGCATTTTTTTTTTTTTTTTATGTTATGGTCAGCTTATCCTGCCCTCGAGGTGGGGCTGGTGCAGCATGTGGTGCCAGGGATCAAACCACAGTCCCTGTGGTTACCTAAGCTTGCCTAAGGAGGTGCTTTAGACTGCTGAGCTATCTCACTGGCCCTCCATAGCATCTTGATTCCTGTCCTTTGTTAGACATCTAGTGGCAAACTTCGGAAAAGAAGGTGCTGATAAATTTTTCTTAATCACAGGAGTACTTTTTTCTTTATACAGAGGAAGAGTGTGGATATAAAAAGGTGAGAAACCAGGAGAGTGCATGTAGCACTCTTGCTCTACTTCAGTTTTGGTGTCTAACAAGCTCCATCCTTTGTGTTCTTCTCTGCCTAAACTGCATTCAGTGCTGTGTACTCAGCAAGTGCTTAAGTTGGAGGGAGGGTAACTAGAAACTAGAATGAAGTATGGCCTATGGTTTACTAAAACAAAGATTTTAGAGTCAGAGTGATCTGAATTCAGTTTTGTGTTCTGCAATTTATATGTATAACCTTTGTTAAATTTTTTTGTGCTTTAATTTCCTCATTATAAATAGGAATAATCATTCTCAGGATTATTATGAGATAAAAGGAAATAAAACTTTTTTCATAGTGTTATTTTTATTATGATGAACACAAACTGAAACCATATAACCTGATCATTTCTCATTTTACTGATTGTGCTAATTCACATCTTCAGTTTTACTAGGTGCATTGGGCTGCTGTGTTGATATCTCACATCTGTAATGTATGCTGTATGTTTTCAACAGCTCTGATACACATCAGCTCTTTGCTAATTCCCTGCACTTTAGAGGTTTTGGCCCGACCCTTGGGTCCTATCCCCTTGCTGTGCCTTGTGGGGAAGACTGAAGAGTCTGGGTGTCCACCTCAGAGAAGCCAAATATCATGTCCCCAGATTACTAAGAAGTTGCTCAACCTCAGGCTCAGAATGAGTCAAAACTCAACCAGCCACCTCTCCACCCCTCACCACTCAAACCCTGCTCTTCCACATTGCCCCGTATCTCCATCCAGAGGCTGGGATAGAGTGGGCTGCTTTCCTGTACCACTCCTGATGCTCTCACCAGTTTTTCTGGCGTGTTGAGAATTGCCAAAGTGGATCCTCTTTTTTCACAATCATCCCTGCTGTTGTTCCAAGTTAATTCAGAGGTGGATAAGAAGAAACATCTTTTTTGATGGAATGTCTTCCAATATGGGGGGCAGACTGAGGAGGGGCAGGGGAGGAATATGGAATTAGTTGTTTGGAATGTGAACCTTGAACTGAGTTATAAAATAATAGGATATGGGTTTCTTCATAATAATTATATCTATACAATTCTCTCGAGCCAAGAAGAAATCTCGCCCATTCTAGACTATGTCTCTACTTTTCCTTGAAGGTAATAAACTAGATAGTCTTTATGGACTATTTCAGCAAAAACAAAGTTCCACAGGGAAGGAAGTGATGAGAAAGGCTCTGATAATTCAGCTAATCACTTACATATGGGGTGAAAGGGAGGTTCAAGTGAGTGCTTTACCTGTTCCATAGCTCCTTGTGGGAATGATGTCATCCGTGGTGCTCCCAAAAATCTGTGAGACTAAAATGAAAGTGTAAAGATTACTGTACAGGGAGCATAACACACAATCATCGCCACATTGCCTATTGAACTTCTGCAGCTATTTGACTTGTAAGTTAGGAGAACAAAGGACTCTTGGGCAGCACTGAGCTAGATTTTTTCTTTCTTTGAACTTTTGTCATGTTATTACTATTATTTGTCCTCTTTCATGCTCTCCCCTTCTGGTGTGGCAGTAGGCATGAAATTCTGGGAGGAGGGACAGAAAAAAATGAGCGACTGGTGAGTAGAGTAATGGAAGAATTTGGTATCCTAGGGAGACTCCTTTCTGACACCTTCCTCTGACAGTGTTATCCCTCAAGAACTGGAGCACTTCCACAAAGCATCTTTGCTAGTCTTGCTATTTTTGGTGTCCCAAACCTTCTACTGAAACTCATAATCCCAGGCAGCTGCTGGATGTCTCTCTTGCCAATACTTCTCAGCTGTAAGAATTGTGACTAAGGAGCTGGGCGTGGTGGCGCACGCCTGTAATCCCAGCACTCGGGAGGCTGAGGCAGGAGGATTGGTGTGAGTTCGAGACCAGCCTGAGCTACAAAAGTGAGCTCAAGGCCAGCCTCAACTGCATAGCGAGACCCTGTCTCAAAAAGACAAAAAAAAAAAAAAAAAAAAAAAAAAAAAAAAAAAAAAAAAAAAAAAAAAAAGAATTGTGACTAAGGGAAAAAATTTATGGTATTATCAGACAAAGGGTCAGGTAAACATTCCAGAGATCTCTCGTAAATGTAGAGAAATCTATTTGTTCCTTTAAACATAAATCTGGGAATTAATTGGTCCCCACAAAGTGTTCTTATTTTTCTAGAAACACTCACTGTCTGAATAGGAAGCTATAGTAATTTCAGAGGCTGGTCTGATCTGCCCTAGTGATCCCAGCTATCTGTCTATTATGGCTGAAAACACTTTGGTTTACTCAGATACTAAACTGATCACTTAAAATGACTTTAATACAATAGATGTCATCTTTCCATTTTTGTATAGCTCACAGATCCTTTGGCATATACAGTAGCCTGGTTTTGATCAAAAAGTACTATGAGATTATAATGGAAGGGACACAGTACATATATCTTGAGTATTTTGTTCATATAGCTCATTATATTGGTTGTCCCAGTTGAATCAAAGAGAAATGACCCTTCTCTCAGCAGTAACTGCCAACTGTTACCACTTGTTGTGAGTAGTAACAAGTGTCTCAAGAGCAAGCAAGAGGGAGGTGTGAGAAAAGGCCTGCAGAGCAGGTGGGTTTAACCAGAAGAGCCACATCTCATGGATTTCTTTATCCTGCATGATTTCTGATTTTGTGCTCTTTGCTTTATAGATGATGGTTGATTAAAGTCCCCATATCCATCCTTCTCCTGTGGTTGACCTCTGGCATATTATTAGACACATAGACATGATCCACTTTTTGTGGCACCAGGTTTCCTACTAACCATTCTTTGTATGTTGTCCATCACTTCAAATTCTTTGACATACATTCACATTATGCTATAACAATTACACACAACTTGTCCACAGCCCCAGGAAGAAAGTGAAGGTCAGAAATTTTACTCAGTATCTGAAGATGTGTACTTTATATGCAAGGCATCCCGAGTTTGGGTTCTATCCCTAACACAGCAAAAGAGAAATTTTCGCTAAGTCTGGTGTTGGTTATCCCTGGAAGATAATTCACTAAAAGACCTTCATGATATCTTTATACAAGTGTTCCTTGAGAAAGAAGGCCTTGATGAAGTTCTCTATGAATCCAGGGCCCTACAAGCTGGATGGTAGAGAGATTACCATTGTGCACATTATCTGCTCCGGAGCTCCGAGTAGGAATGACACCATCATTATTTTCCTCAAAAATCTGTGGAACTGGAAAGAAAATCAACTACAGGCTCAGTTCCCCAAACCACTGAGTGATGAATATAAGCAAACTCATAGGTGTTGGTAGGGACCCGTGACTCATAACTGGAAGGACTGATCTCTGATGCAGGTCAGCAGGGCAGGGATGCGTGCATATTTTTGGAGTGTCTCCACTTATTGAAACTCATATTTCCTCTTAGCCCACTCACATTTCCTTCTTCATTTAAGGTACTTATTGGCATCAGAAGCTGCAGAGCATTCTCCTTGTTGAAGTGCAGCATGATCCTTTGATATAAATCTTCTTTTTCAAATTAATTTATTTGGATGAATAAACATATGAATATGTAGTAAAATTTCTCTTTTGGTTCTAGCCTATTCCCTTATAGTTTAGCCCTTAATACAGATTTATAACTGGATTGAAATGGAGGTGTATTTTAAAATTTTTGCAATAATAACACACCCTGCTAGCCACTTAAGTTCAGATTACCCAAAAAATACTCTAGTAATAAAAGTTGTGTGTGGGATTTGGATTATCAGACTCTGGTCATTTATGTATCTCCAATGTAGAATAAAAAACCTCGCCTACTGTACATGCTGGAGAGGGAGAAGGGCATAGGGCAATTGCTCTTCAGCTGTATCAGTTTCCCTGAGGTAGAAAATTTGATAATTTAGTCTTGCACATAATTTTGCATTCAGAAGAGTCAAGGAACAACACAGTAGGTGTCAATCACCCAAGTACTCACAATATAGCAGAAATAAGGCTACTCCAACAGCTTTAAGCACCACTATAATAAGCACAGAGATTATCATGTGCCAGTTCATTATGAAAGGAATTTAGGAGCCTGTGGAAATCAAAGCAAAATTATTAGAATCTGTGAAGAAATTTACCCACTTCCTCTTCCCCAGGGACCTACCCCAACCTTTTTCTCAGAGATTAAGAGGTAAGCTTAGAAGACCCATGGTTGGGATCTTGTGATGTTTGGGAGCTTTTAATTTGGGATTCATCCTGTAGTTGTAGACTTAGCCTTGTCCCTGTTTGTATCCTTTAGAGGATATTGACTTTAAAAAATCCTCTCCTGTATTTCAAGAACTCACAATCTTGAAATGACCCTTGCTTCTAAGAACATTAGTTTGTTATCTTGGCCATACTGACTTCAATTATGGAAGACTCAATCTTCAGTATAGTAGGGGCCAGGATTCCCTTAAGGTCTTGTCTTCATCTTCTATTTGGGGGAAGGGCAAACAATCTGTGTAGAAAAGACAGACAGACAGACAGACAGACAGACAGGCAGGCAGGCAGGCAGGCAGGCAGGCAGGCAGGCAGGCAGGCAGGCAGGCAGGCAGGCAGGCAGGCAGGCAGGCAGGCAGGCAGGCAGGCAGGTAGGCAGGCAGACTCACCTCTTTTACCAGAAGGCTGGATTGTCTTACAAATAAGGCCTTAAGAGTTGGTACAGTGGATATGGACCTGTCTCTTGATAGTATGCTTCTGCTCAGGAAGTGCCCTCCTTTCTCCACCATCTGTCTGTCCTGGCAGCATCTGTGAGAAAATATTTCTTCCTGTTCAGTGTTTTTGGTAAAGGAAGCAGGCGGGGCAAAGAGAGGAAGAGGGAGCCTCTAGCTCATCAGGAGGAAGGTTCTTTTCAGGAGAGTCATAATACTGGCAAACATTTCTACAAGAATTTGGAGAGACAAATATCTCAACATGGGCTCTTCCTATCTACTTTCCATTGCTCCTGGGACACGGTTTGTATTCGTTACTGTGATCTATATGTTTTTGCATATTCATTATTATAGCAAATGTGATGTGCTTACCCTGCAGCACATTCAGGCACCTGTGATGTATCTTCTGGCTGTAGGTTTCTCACAAAACCATGTCTACCCTAGCATCATCTGCTAGCAATACCAAGCTTGCTCTTTGATCTAACTTTTCCCATATTCACCTTACATGCTTTTATTAGTGTATGAAGCTCTGAGAGCACCACTGTCACAGCATGGTTTCCACATGCTCTCTTAAAGTTGTCTTTACTCATCCTTTGGGTCGGAGCTTAAATGGCATTTGTATTCTGGAAATTTCCTTGTCAGTTCTCCTTCCTTGCCCTATTGGAGTTTAGGCATTGTTTATCTAGTCTCATGATACCATGCACTTGTTCCTCAGAGTGACTGTGATGTGATAATGTGCTTGGTGCCTTGCACTGCAGAATCTATGAAGCCATGAAGGCAAGGCATGCTTATCTTTTTGCTGCTGTGGCCCCAGCACATCCACAGAGCATGGAAAACTGCCACAACGCCAGGTTTCCAGGCTTGCAATTCAAGTGTCTGTTGTGAAAGTATGATAGACCCTACAAAATAGGTGTGGAGCCTTGTTTAAAATTTTATCTGAAATAATTGCTATCAAATGTGCATTGTTGTCATAGTACTCTAAATGATACCTAAGTACCCACTTAGTTTGTAAATAGTTAATGTGTGTGGCAAATACTGTGTTCTTTTAAAGTAAATTGATGTTTTGCTGATACAACAACAAGAATTCATAGAACACATAGAAAAATCCAGCTTCAAAGTAATTAGAAGGCTGCTTCAGTAGAGCTCTAGAACATGTACTCTAACTGATACATCAGGGCTGGAGGTGAACAGCGTCTGGGGCCTGGGATGGGATAGGTGAGAGCCTGTGAGAAGGCTACCACCTGCTAGCACCTACAAGGAGCAATGCCTCCAGGAAACACACTTGGCTTCCACTTTGTACAGTGGATCACTGAGTAAACTGCAGGTCCTATTGCAAGGACAGTCATTCCAATTGGATGATGAAGATAGAACCCCACTATTACCAAGGTCATAGACCTTACTATTGCCAGGCAGAATACTTCACGGAACATACCTAGAGAAGATGCAAAATTTCCCATCTTCATCAAATCCTGTAAGATTTGATCCTTCTAATATACATCAGGGGGCATTGCAGCTTTGAGTATGGGTGCAACACTTTCATCTTCCACTGTGACAGGAAAATAAAACTCATTGGTTTGTGCGAATGCATTAAAATAAAGTGAGTATCATTAAGAAGGAGACCTAAGATCTACAAACCACTCTTACAAGACTGGAGGTGTTAGGAAACATCTCACTTATGTTGACATTAAGATTTTAGAGGATATTGACTTTAAAAAATAAAAAAAGGCTTAAAATCATAAAGTGGGCAACATATCCTTTGAGATTTAATTGCTTGTGCAAAAAAAACCCCAAAACAACAACAACAAAAGGGCTTTAGATACCTTATTAGATAATTTATAAGAAGCATGAGAAAATTTGAAAATATTACTGAAATATTGATTTGGAATCCACAGAAAAGGGGAAATGGTATTCAATCAGAGGCTTGCTAAAGAGGAAATATGAAAATATAACAAATAAGAGCAGCAATAATCGAAGAAATGGTGGAAGACAATGTAAGTGAAGATAAAATCAGGGAAAATGGATCTAAACCTAGATAAATTCTGTTTTCTTTAAAAGAAAAAAGGTAATAAAAAGAAAATAATTCTAGTGGCCCCTGAAGAGGGAAATACATGAAGAAAATCAAATACTAGATTTGTTTTATATTTTTATAAAAAAATTCTAAATCTTGTAAGATCAATGTCTAGAGTTTCACTGTATAAACCTTGTGGGTCAGAAACTAATAAGAAGAACAAAGGCAATATATAGTTTAATCTAAAATTCCTGAGGGCTGAGATGTGGCTTTGGGGGAGAGTTTATAGTGGACCCAACCCACCCTTCCTGTGCTGAGAGCATGCAGAGCCTGACTGTGGTCTTTGGGCTCCAGCTTAACTCAGCCTTGACGGAGGACAGAACCAACCCTTTCTAGTGTGGGAACTCAACTTTCTTCTGGAGAATTCCACAGAACTGTATGCTTGGCCAGTGGCTGCTATGTAACAAGTGTAACCAGGATGGGATAATGCACAATTGTATTTAGGAGTATTCAAGTGGCACTTTTTTTTTTTTTTTTTTGGTCTTTTTGAGACAGGGTCTCACTATGCAGTTGAGGCTGGCCTTGAGCTCACTTTTGAAGCCCAGGCTAGTCTCGAACTTGCACCAATCCTCCTGCCTCAGCCTCCCGAGTGCTGGGATTACAGGCATGAGCCACCACGCCCGGTTCAAGTGGCACTTTTGAAGAGTTTGTTGCACAGCTCTCTGTCTCAGCTCCTCCCTTCTTGTGAGCAAGTGTCCGCACAGGAAAGCACGCTATCACATCTCACCATAGAGGGCTCGATAGTTGGAAACAGAGGTTGTCACACTGCTTTCAGGGTGCAGCTGTATTTAATTTGGTATGTTCGGTGTTTTAAAAACTTTAGATCAGCATTTTGTCCTTTGAGAGGCCTCAGGTGACATCCAGAATTCTAGGAGTCCTGATGCAATACATGTCCTCATCAGCAGGAGCAGGAGTTAAACTTAGTGAGTCTGTCTTCAGCTGTGCGACCTAATGATTACCTATTGTCATGCTTGGGCAGCTGGGTTTTCTTAAAGCTGAGCAGGAGCTGTTTAATGTCATGCCTCTACCAGAAGAAGAAAGATAAATATGCCTCATGATTTCAGAGCAAAGGTTCAAAATGCATTTCTTTCTGAAAAGTAGACAATATTTTATTTATTGAAAACTGAAAAATGTGCCTGTGCTGTAATACTATTATGAAACTAATTACAGAACAGTTGTTACATAGAAAAGATACCTGACATAAAAGTGGCCATTTACTGGAAATAAATGATACTATTATTCAACAGTAGTTGCAAACCTTTGTAGGTGAAAATTTCTGAAAAATTGTTTATAGAGTGAAGGAGAAATTTAAAAAGTTTAAATCATTTATTTATTTATTTGTTTATTTATTTATTTATCTGGTGCAGGGTCTTGCTATGCAGCTCATACTCATAGTGATCCTCCTGTTTTCAGCCTTCTCAGCACTGGGATTACAGATATGCACCACCATGCCCAGTTTTGGTGACCGGCATGGCATGTGCGAGCTTCCAGGACTGGCGTGGAATATGCTCAGGGATCACACTCCTTGCACTTGCCATGCAGGCACATAGAACACTTAGCTATGTCCCCAGCCCAAGAATTTATAAGACTTTAGCAGACTCAAATATTGAAAATTTATTCTAGATGAAACTACTGCTGCTAAGATTGTGCATGATTAAGAACTGAGAACTAGACAATAAATAAGTATAAAGATATAAGTAATAATTCCAAGCAGCTAGCTATGTTTGCATTTTGTGCAATAGATAGTAATGAAACATTTTATGCAATCAGTGAATTATTATGATGATACCCATGATATATGGAAGACATCAAGAAATGATACGCTTTTTGTATGCTAAGAAAAGCTTAAATATTTTACAGCAGAAAGGTCAAATGAGTAATCATGACTAGACAGACTTCTATGGTGGCACATCTTAAAGCAAGTCTTATTAGTGAACCTGAAACCACTGTAGCAGCATTTCACAATGACAGCTGAAATCTCTTCATTGCATTATTCACCAGGAAACTCATTGTGATAATGTACAAGTATTTGTGAGTGTGGTCATTAACACTGTGCACCACACATACCTGAGCCACAGAAAGTCTAGGGCTTTGTCTAATGCATTAGATTCACCATTTGATATTCTATTGTGTTCCATACAAGCATGAATAAACAAAACAAATATAGATATACAGAAATTTAAAATATTCTATATTTAATTGACAGGGTTACACATTAATTTTCACTTAATAACATCTCTAACATCAGGTTATATCATAGTACATTGATGGTGAATCTCTTAAAACTTTCAGTATTTAAACAACCCACTGAGGCATGTGTGGTGTAGGTTCACCACAACTCCCCTAGTCAATGACAAAAAAATATTGTGCAATATAGTTGTTCCTTGATATCTACAGTGGGATTAGCTCCAGGGCCTCCTCTCCCATAAATACCGAAACCCACCTATGCTGAAAACCTTTCTAGACAATGGCATGTTATTTGTATAAAGTCTATGCAATCTTCATGTCTATATGTAATTTTTATTTTTATTGGTACATGTTCGTAGTACATGATGATTGCATGGCTCATGTGGAGCTGGCACATGCGCACGTAACACATCTTAATTCCTTTTCGCATTCCTTTCCTCTCTCCTCTCTCCCTCAGTCTCTTGGTTTGTCTTTCCTTTTGCAAAAAGATCTATCACCCTGTTTCCTATTATTTGCTTTAATTGTACTCTTTATATTCTAGGTTTTCACATTAGATGTTGCTGTATATAGCATGTAGCTGTCTCTAGTGTTCTTGGCTTTGTTCTTAAAAAGTCCTAAGATCCCTAAGATGTCACCCAAATGCCCTGCACCTCCTAAAGCTTTATTAGTAGACTATTTTATTAGATTAGATTATTATGTTAAATTTAAATTATTAAATTATATAGTTGCATGAGAATAGCATAACTGCCTGCAAATTTTGGGGTCTACTGTATAACTTTGTATCTCTTGACCAACCTCAATTTCTCTCCATGTCCTTCAACTCTGCTAACCACTATTTTATTCTCTATGTTTTATGCCATTAATCACTCCCAAAACTATGTCCCTCACTGTATATACACTAATCCACTCATTTTTTTTCTGCTTTTTGAAGTAGCTCTTGGAGTTTATTTTCCTATTTTCTTTCTTTCTTTCTTTCTTTCTTTCTTTCTTTCTTTCTTTCTTTCTTTCTTTCTTTCTTTCTTTCTGTGTGTACGTGTGCACATGCACCTTAAGATCCTGAATGGATTCAAAATATTTACAGACATTTCTATCAAATATAAACTGTATGGCGTAACTTCATCCACCTTAGTCACTAGATCTGGCATCATGCTGCTTTTGGCTTTTCCCCAAAGTCGAAATGATCAAAAGGAGAGGAAATATTTTGAGTCAGTTCAGGACATTTGAGGCAGCCACAGAAAGACACAAAAGGAGATTTTCAGAACTGCTTCAGAAAGTAGCAAAAAATAATGATATAAAAATGCTTGAAGTGAGGGGGAGTATTTTGAGGGAGTTAATCTTTTACTGAAATAAATTTAAAAATTTTTTAGTGCTTACCATGTTGTTGAATCACACTTTATATATCCACTTTTGTCTCTTTTCATTTGTGCTTCTGGTAAGAAATATGCTAGAGAAAATAACATCAAAAGCTGCTGAATTTTTGCCTTACAAGCTTTTCTTAGATAAAGCTAGAAACATGCTGAGAATATACTTCAATGGGGTTGGAATTAATCCATCCAGTATAGTAAATGATAGGATTATGGAAAACATCTTGGTTGAGCATGAGGGGAGCCCTTACTCTAGGTGGAGGTGGTTGTGCTTAGAGCATGTGTGAATAGAACCTCTAGTGTTAGTTTTCTTGAGGAATCTTCATACTGGTTTCCATAGTGGTTATACCAATTTATTCTCCCACCAACAGTAAAGAAGAGCCCTTTGCTCTCATGTGAGAAACCCAAAGGATAAAGAGGGAACACGGTAGAGGATGGACACTGGGAAGTAGAAAGAACATGTTTATATGGAACGGAATCAAGAGAGGGGAGAGGGAAAAGGTAAAGAAAAAGTATTGAAAAAGAGTGGAAGGAATAAATTGAAACAAAGTGGGAAAGAAGAATTAAAATACATTATGTGCAAGTACAAATTCAATGTGATGAATGTGATCATTATATATGGCAAACACATATTAATAAAAAGAATTAAGAAGTGACAAACACACATACCAGTTTCTCATGAGGAATGTAATAATTGGGCACTGAAAACATGTATTGGTAAAAAATGAAGCCAACTTAAAAAAAAAAAAAGAAGATAGGTATTGAGAAAGCTATTGCAACCCTCTTTACTACATCTTCCCCACTTGCTCTTTCAGAACTTTATGGTTTCCAATCTTGCCAACATTTTCCTTCTACCTTTAAAGCCCAAGTCAAAGTTTACATTTTTAAAGCGAGTTTTTCTTTGGATGCCTACAAGTCTATTGGTAAGCTTCTAAAAGTCCAATGTGAATTTTAGTTCCTCATTTTTAAAACTTCACTCATGTTTTCCAACTATAACATTATAACCCAGTAGTATTAAGTCCTAAACTACATTAACACTTCTCCTAAGCTAAGCCAACTTCCTCTCTTAACTTCTTTATTTTTGTTGGTGATTGCATCAGATTTCCATTCTATACTGAAATTCTCCTTCCTCGTTTTCCTACCACTACGTCAAGTCACTACTTAATGGTTTTCCAATGCTGTCTCATACCCGTTCTAACTTCTCCATTCCTACCATCCCCATGCTGGACACACTTTCCTTTTGTTCCAAATAGAGTGCGAATGAGTCCATCCTTGTGCCTTCTTTTCAGCTCATCTTGCACGCTGTTACCATTCAAATCCTTGTGAAATCAGTGCTCTCATCATGCCAGTCACTTATTTTAAGAACATAAAAAGATTTTACTCATTTCCTTATTTTACTGGAAATCAAACTCAGGGTCTTGTGCTTGCCAGGATGGTATTTGGCCACTGAGTTACATCTATGGTCAAAAATGTCTTAACTATTAAGTTTGGCTCCATAGTCTGATCTTCTTGTACATTTTATTTCTTTAAATATCACTTACTTGAATTTGGATTTAAATATGGTCATACATTTTGTTTAAGCTAAGATTTTAATAGCTAATTAAATGTACCCTCATTATTACTTAAAAGTTTCTGTTTGTATGTACAGTATTCATCTACCAAATTGACAAATCTGTACTGAACAAACTATGTTGTAATACTCTCTGTACCACCTTTATATCCTAACTGGAATTTGCCAAGTCCACTCAATTGCAATTCTGCTACTGCTACGTCTTCTTCATTCTTTAAAATACTTTTTTGCTAATTGTGCATTGATATAAAACTCAAAGGAGAAACTTATTAGGAACTTTTTTTTATTAAGAAAACTTTTAACAATCCTTACCTACAGAGAAAAGTCAAGTTTTGGCCAGCTCTTCTCCCCAGAGCTTTCTCAGTATGGACTGATAGTGCTGTGACCCAGACTGAGGGTGGTGCACTCAGAGTCAGGAAGTCTGGGTGTCCCACTACTGGGGCATCTGGAGCACCTTGTTAATGCAGGAGACAGAGCCAGTGAAATCATTTGTGCTAGATAGTTTCCTTAAAGAGTGCAGCGCTCATTATTTAATTAAGAGGCAGGATGAGATTAGAGGTGTGTTTGTGTTCTTTCTTAGGCTCACCAGATAGGTAAATTATCAGAATAAGTAACCTCTGAGGGCTACTCAGCCTAGGCATTCAATTAGGAAACCAAGAGAGTTACTTGTAGGGGTCCATATCCCATCCTAACCATTTCTGGTGCTCTTCAAATCTTACTGTCAGAGTTTCTATTCAGTGTAATTACCTTTCTTTCAGAAAAAAAAAGTTCTTTAACATTTTATGTAGTATAAATCTGCAGACTACAAATTCCCTTTTTAAAAAATATACAACTTCATAAAAACTTTTTGAATTTTCATCTGGTGTTAATCCTTTTGCTACTTGGTGGAGTTTTCTTTTGCCAGGATATCTCTCTCTCTCTCTCTCTCTCTCTCTCTCTCTCTCTCTCTCTCTCTCTCTCTCTCACTCTCTCTCTCTGTCCCTATCCCTATCCCTATCCCTATCCCTATCCCTATCCCTATCCCTATCCCTATCCCTATCCCTATCCCTATCTCTATCTCTATCTCTATCTCTATCTCTATCTCTATCTCTATCTCTATCTCTATCTCTATCTCTAATCTATATCTATATCTATATATATCTATATTCTGATATGTATGTATATATATAGATATATAGGTGTATATATGGATAGATATGTATCTCTGTCTGTCTATCTATCTATCTATCTATCTATCTATCTATCTATCTATCTACCTATATTTATATTCTTGGTGTAGGATTTCAAAACACAATTTGGACTCATAGTGATCCTCCTGTTTTCAGCCTCCCCAACGCTGGGATTACAGATGTGTACCCCCATGCCTGGTCTCAGTGGCTGGCTCAGCATACGTGGAGGTTGGACTGGCACAGTATGTGATGCTAGGGATGGAACCCTGGCCCTATGCTTGCCTAAACAGCATATCAAGATAGCGCTGAGCTATCTTGCCAACCCTGTCAGGAGATGTATGATTACTCATTCAGTTTCCTTATGATTTATGCCTATTCAGATTCTGTCTTTTGAGATCTGGTCTTGGTAATTTTTATGTTTTTAGAAATGTGTCTATTCATTTTAGTTATTCAAAATGTTCATAATTATATTTTTTATTTCTATAGAATCAGTAGAAATGTTTTGTTTTATTTCTGATACTAGCAATTTAAATTTTTTATTTCTTGGCATACTAGCTAAAGTTTCTCAATTGTATTTTATAAAAGTTAACTTTTGGTTCCAGTGATTTTTCTCTATCCCTTTTTCAATTCTCTAGTTTATTTACTTCTACTCAAATCTTCATTATTTTTCTGTTAATGTATTCTTTCTTAGTTGCTGAAGTTGTAAAATTTAGTTTGTTTTAGATATTTCTGGCTTTTAAATATATTTAAAGCTGTGATTTTCTTCCACCTGAAATTTTAGAAAAATACTAGTTACAAGGTGTCTTAGTTACTCTTTTTTTGTTTCCTGTGGCCTGATACTGTTATTTTTTTTTCTTTTCTTTTGGAGAAATATTTATTTGTTTATTGATGTTTACAGTTTTTAAATGAATTTACTGATTTGGACCAGTAGATTATTCAAAAAATAGCATGCATATATTATATAGAATGGAAATTAGATCATTCTCCCTGCAATAACTATAACAACTCTATTTACAATAGCCAGGTGCAACTCACATCACTATTTTTTTATTTTATCATTTTTAATAAGAAATAATAAGATCGTTTCAAAACATGTTAATAGTACATTCTCAATAATTGACAGATTGCATAGTGTTGTCTTCATAATAGTTATACAGAGCATAGAGTGTAGACATGAAGAGGTTTCTGATCGATATTGATAAGGAAAGAGAAGAGGAAAAAAAAAGAAAAAAAATTCTTCTCTTTAAGCCGAGAGGAAGTAGCTGTATACACAGTCCAGTGTTCCTTATTTGCACTGGGTTAATGGTGAAACTGGTAATGTTGAAGGTTGTTGGTTTAAGCCTACTTGCAATCAACACCTCCTCCCTTCTTTTTTTTTTTTTTTTTGTTACACCTCTAAAAGACCAGAATGACAGGCATCCCAAGCATGAAAAATCTTTTAAAGGTTCTTAGGGCCAATATCTGATTCATCCTGTGTACATAAGTGCATCGTTTTGTTCCTGCTATGCTTCCTCTCTTTTCTGCTTCCATTCACTTTGTTATTTAATCTTTAAGTCTTTGATTGCCATTCAGCTGTTATGCCCTTCCATTTTTATTTCTTCTTTAGAGTTCTAACACTAGGGAGACTATACGATATTTACACATATAGGTCTGGTTTATTTCACTAATGAGTATATGTTCAATATACATCCATTTATATATGAAGTCTTCCAGTTTATCATTCTTTATAGCTGAGTAATATTCAATTTTATGAAAATATCACATCTTTTTCAGACATTCTTCAAAAGATGGGCATTTTGGTTTTTTCCAAGATTTGGCTATTACAAATTAGGCTGCTGTAATCATAGATGCACAGATATAGCTATGGTATGATGTTTTCAGTTCTTCTGGGAAAATTCCCAGTAGGGGGTAGCTGGATTGAATAGGATTGCCAGTTCTAGTTTTTTTTTTTTTTTTTT
>PVJA010000356.1:0-110903 GCA_004027025.1 Myocastor coypus | reverse complement strand
TATGATAGCCCTTCTTTCTGGAGTGAGATGGTATCTAAGTGTTATTTCAATTTGCATTTCATGGATGGCTAGTGATGTGGAGCATTTCTTCATGTACTTACAGGCTTGTTGAATTTCTTTCTCTGAGAATTGTGTGTTCATTTCAGATGCCCATTTCTGGGTTGGGTCTTTGAATTTTGGGACCCTAATGATTTTTACTTCTTTGTAAATTCTAGATAGAAGACCTTTGTCTGAATATTTATTAGTTAAAATCTTTTTGAAATTTGTAGGTTGTCATTTCACTCTTTTGGTAATTTCTTTTGATGTGCAAAAACTTCTTAGCTGGAGGAGGTCTCATTTGTTGGTGCTTTCAAGTGTTAAACATGCATTTTGATTTCTTTCCATGAACTTTTTGCCTACTCCAATATCTTCAAGATCTTCTCCCACTTTCTCTTCCAGGAGATTTAATGTTTCTCTTTTAATATTTAGATTGGTGATAGACTAGGGTCAAGTTTTAGTTTTTGGCATGTAGAGAGCCAGTTTTTCCAGCACCATTTGTTAAAGAGGCTATCTTTTGTCCAGTAAGCGTGTTTGGTCCCTTTGTCAAAAATAAGGTGGCTGAGTGTGTTTGCATTTGCCTCTGCATCTTCTAATCTGCTCCATTGATCCTCAGGTCTATTCTTTTGCCAATACCATACTGATTTTATTACTGTAGCTTTGTAGTATAACTTTAGGTCAGAAATTGTAATGCCTCCTGCCCTACATTTGTTGCCCAAAATTGTCTTTGTTTTTTTGGTGCCAAATAAATTTTAGGAATGATTTCTCCAGATCTGTGAGGTATGTTGATGGTATTTGGATAGGAATTGCATTAAATCTGTATAGCAATTTAGGGAGTATGGCCATCTTCACAATGTTTGTTCTTCCATTCCAGAAGCAGGGAATATCTTTCCATTTTCTGAAATCTTCTAGGATCTCTTTTTTCAGAATACTGTAGTTTTCATTGAAAAGGTCTTTTACTTCCTTAGGTTAATTCCTAAGTATTTCATTTTCTTCGGTGCTATCATAAAAGGTACTGTTTCTCTAATTTCTCTCTCAGTGTGTTTGCAATCTTTGTAGAGGAATGCTCTTGACTTTTGTGTGTCTTGGTGGAGTTTTTGGGGTCTTCCAGGTAGATTATCATGTCTTCTGCAAATAATGATAATTTTACTTTTTCTTTACCTATTTTTATTCCTTTCATTTTTCTCTCTTGTGTAATGGCTGTAGCTCATGATTCCAGAGCTATATTGAATAGGAGTGGTGATAGAAGACATCCTTGTCTTGTGCCAGATTTGAGACTAAAAGACTTCAGTTTTCCCCATTAGTTGTCACAGATGACTTTTAGCAGGTTGAGGTAGAGGCCCTCTATTCCAGTTTTCTATAGGATTTTGAACATGAATGAGTGTTGAACTTTGTCAAAGATCTTTTCTGCATCAATTGAGATGGTCATGTGATTTTTGGTTTTGGCTCTATTGATATAATGTGTTGAACCATCCTTGCATCCCGTGGATGAATCCTACCTGGTCATGGTGTATAATCTTCTTGATGACTTGTTGCATTCTAGTGGTGAATATTTTATTGAGGACTTTTGCATTTATGTTCATGAGAGAAATTGACCTGTAGTTTTCTTTTCTAGTTGCATCTTTCTCTGGTTTTGGTATCAGTGTAATACTTGCCTCTAGGAATGATTTTGGAAGTATTGCTTCCTTTTCAATTTCACTGAAGAGTTTGAGGAGTGTTGGGATTATGTCTTCTATAAACTTCTTCTACAAGAAGTCCATCAGGTCCTGGACTTTTCTTTGTCAGTAGGCTTTTTGTTACATTTCGTATTTCATTGGCTGTTATTGGGTTATTGAGAGTATTTATGTCTTCTTGATTCAGTTTGGGTAATTTGTACTTTTCTAGGAATCTGTCCATTTCATCTGTGTCTGCAATTATGTGAGAGTAAAGCTTCTCAAAGTAGCTATTTATGATCCTCTGAATCTCTGTTAGGTCTATAGTAATTTCACCCTTTTCATTCCTTATATGCTTGAATTTGAGTCCTTTCCTCTTTTTAATGAAGTTAGCTAGGGGCTTATCAATTTTATTTAATCTTTTGAAGAACTAGATTTTTGATTCATTAATTCTTTGTATTGTTTTCCTTGTCTCAATTGAATTAGTTTCTGCTCTAATCTTTATAATTTCCTCCCGTCTTTGGGTTTTGGATTTTGTTTGCTCTTCCATTTCTAGTTGGTTTAGGTGCTCCGTGAGAGTATTTATGTGCTCCCATTCTGTTTTCTTCATGTGTGAGTTTAGAGCTATAAATTTCCCTCTAAGAACTGTTTATTGCATCCCATAAATTCTGGTAGGTTGTGTTTGAATTTTCATTAAATTATAGATATTGTTTAATTTTTTGTTTGATTTCATCTGTAACCCACTGGTTGCTGAGAAGAGTGTTGTTCAATTTCCATTTTTTAAAATAATTTTTTATTTTATTTATTTTTTTTCTTGTTTCAGAACCTTTGTTTGTTTATTCACTCATTTTTATGGCCAGCTCAGCCTGTCCCGAGGGCAGGGCTGGCGCAGCATGTGGTGCCGGGGATCGAACCGCGGTCCCTGAAGCCGCCCAAGCTTTCCCAAGAGCCATCCCACTGGGCCCCATCAATTTCCATTTACTTCTGAATTTCTTGTAGTTTCTTTTGTCATTTATTTCCAGTTTTATTGCACTGTGGTCAAGATAATTTCTGTTTTCTTGCATATACTTAAGCATGACCTGTGTATTAATATGTGGTCTATTTTAGAAAATTTTCCATGTGCAGCTGAAAAAGATGTGTGTTCAGAATTGATTGGGTGGAATACTCTGTGTATGTCTACTAATTCCAGTTGTTCCAAGTTCTGGTTCAGTTCTGTTACTTCTTGGCTAATTTTTTGTCTGCTTGACCTATCTTTCTCAGATAAAGGGGTGTTAAGATCTCCTGTTAAGATTGTGGTATTGGGTATTAGGTTTTTCATGTCCATTAAGGTTTGCCTTATATAACTTGCTGCTCCTGTGTTGGGTGCATACATATTTATGAGTGTTACCTCTTCATCTTGAATTTTTTCCCTAACCAGTATGTATTGGCCTTCTTTATTTTGTTTGATGAATATTGGTTTGAAGTTTAGACTGTCTGCAAACAGGATTGCTACCCTGCTTTTTTTTGAGGTGCTGGAGCATGTAGTATTGTTTTCCACCCTTTAACTTTTAGCCTATGAGTTTCTTTGTGAGTTAACTGTGTTTCTTCTATACAGCATATTGTTGGATTTTGCTTCATTATCCACTCTGCCAGTCTATTTCTTTTAATTGGAGAATTGAGTCCACTTACATTGATGGTTATAATTGAAATGTATTGACTTATGACTAACATGACTTTTACTTACTATTGCTTACCCTTTTTCTCCTGTGTTTACTTGAGTACTTTATTTGGTGGGATCTTTCTGTTCTTGTTTCTTGAGGTAGAGTCATTTTAGTCCCTCTCTAAAGTATTTTTTTATTATACTGTGTAGGGTTGGCTTTGACATCATGAAATTCTTTAATTGTTCCTTGTCATGGAAGTATTTCACTTCTCCCTCATACTTGAAAGAGAGTTTTGCCGGGTATAGCAGTCTGGGCTGAAATATGTTTTCATGGAGAACTTGAAGCACCCTGCTTCATGCTTTTCTTGACTTCATGGTTTGTGAGGAGAAATCTGCAATTATTCTGATGGATTTTCCTTTAAATGTGATCTGCTTCTTTTCTCTAGCACCTTTTAGTATTCTATTCTTCTGCTGAATTTCTGGAATCTTGACATATATCTAGGTGTGTTTTTATTCAGGTTGATGTTATTTGGGGTTCTGTATGCTTCAGCTACCTGAATGTCTGATTGTGTTCTCATATTTGGGAAGTTTTCTGCTATTACTTCTGCCCGTATTCCTTTTATATCATTTATGTCGACTCCTTCCTTGTTGTTAATTCCTATAAATCTTACATTGTTCATTTTTGCATCATCTTGCAGATGTTGAATTATTTTTTCCTGCATCCTAGTTGTTTTTAAGAGATCCTTTCTTACCTTTTCACTAGCTGTGGCTATGTCTTCAAGATCTGAGACTCTGTCTTCAATTTTGCTCATACAGTTTTGCCAACTTGTGATTGAGATTTTATTTTCTTGTATATCTTTGAAACTGTTTCATGCGATCTATTTCTTTCCTATATTGCTCCATCAGGGAATCCATCATTTTTCTATTGTCTAAATTTTTAATCAATGTCTTCTTTAATAGTATTGAAGTCTCTCATTATAGTTATCCTTTGTCTAGTTCAGATATTATATCTGTTCTGTTCTCTTCTCTACTTTTCTGTAGTTGTTCTCCTACTTTAGATGCTATTAATTTAGACATGTCTTTTTTAACTTAAGATTTTATTTCTGCTCTGGTTTCCTCTATACATTTCTGCAGTTGTTTTTCCACTTGAGAGTCTATTAATTCATGCATTTCTTTTTTTATTTCAGATGTTATCTCTGATCTGAGTTGCTCTATACGTTTCTGCACTTGTCTGCCTACCTCAGATGCTACCGATTCAGAGATTTCATCTACATGATTCCCATTTTCTTTCATGTTAGTGTCTCCTGTATTTGTTTTGGGTGGACTCTGGACCTGAGATTGGATCTTGCTCCTTGTCTTTATCATTTTTTATAGCAGAGACCTCTGCACTTTGTTGGACTTATACAGTTAACACCTGTAGAAATTTGGGTCAGGATCCACCAAGCTTGTTCCCCTCCACATGTACCTGGTGTCGAGTCCGAGCTCAGGCAGCTGGTTGCTACGAGGCCCCATGGGTCAGGACGGTGGTCAGCAATTTGGGCAAGGTTGGTGGTCGTATGGGGTCAGCAGGTGAAGTCAGGGTATGGGCAGTTGTTGAGTCAGGGGATGAAGGGCAGCTCAGAGAGTTCTTACCTGGCTGTCGCAAGGCCCGATCAGGAAAGTGGGTGAAATTTGAGCTCGGGCTATTGGTGAGTCAGGGGATCGACACAGAGTGAGGCTACTGCAGGACCAGGTTGGGATGGTGGGCTCAGTCTGAGGTGGAGCTGGGCAGGCCACCAAGCTGCTGGATCAACATGTAGGGTGGGCAGATCAGAGGTGGAGCCGCTGTGCTGCTGGACCTAGATGGTGGGCGTGCAGCTCCAAGATGGAGTTGCTGTGCTCCTGGATGAAGATGGTGCACATGCAGCACCAAAGTGGAGCCGCCCTGCTGCTGTATGGAAATGACGTATGAGCAGGTCCCAGGGGGAGAGGCCGCGCTGCTGGATGAAGATGGCGTGGGAGCAGCTTCGAAGTGGAGACTCCGCGCTACTGGATGAAGATGGCGCGTGAGTAGGTCCCAGGGGGTGAGGCCTTAGTTATTCTTCTTTTGTTGCTGGGAGAAATATCTGGCACCCAAGATGAAGGAAGGAAAGATTTATTTAGCTCACAGTTACTAGAGGTTTCAGTCCATATTTGGCTGGCTCCAAGGCTGAGTGGAACAGGGCAGAGAGCATCTGCTTCATGGTTGTGGAATAGCAGCAAAATGGCGACAGAGGCAACTGACCAACCAGGGCAACAGAGCAACAGAGAGAGTCTGTTTCTCTGTCTCTCTTATATTACATTCAGGGTCTCTATCTCAGGATATCCACTTCAGACCACACCTATAATCCAGCAGTACTAAAACACGTAATCCCAGTAGATCATGAGTTAGTTGCAAACTCTAAAAGTCCCTGACCCATGACTGCATGGGGCTTTGGGGAGACAACTATACCCAAACCATAACACAGAGAATGTGTTTCACTTTGGGGTGTTTGTAGATGCATGTAACATTCATGGTTTTCATCATCCCATCACCTTTATTCCTCTTCCATTCCTCCTCCCCCAATATCCTTCCTCCTCTCTAGTTATCTCTTTTCTGCTTTCCATCTTTCTAAATCTATTGAAGACATTCAGAAGTTAACATTTGGTCATAGCCTTTGAAGTGTTTGGTGTGCACTGGAGAATAACTTATCTGCTGTTGCTGGATAGAGTGTTTTGTATAAGTCTCTGAGATATATTTGGTTTGTTGGGTTCTGTAAATTCTCTATCTCTACCTATTGTCTGGCTATTCTGTTTACTGTTGACAGAGGAATTGAATTGTCCAACTATTACTATAGGCCTGTCAGTCCCTTTAACTTTTTTTTCCCTCTATATATTGTAATGGTCTATTATCAGGTCCATAAAAGCTTGTATTTTCTGACTTTATTGAATCTTTAATTAGCATATGATGTCTTTGATCCTTGTAATTTTAAAACTTAAAATTCATTTTATCTGATATTAGTACAGTAATTCTAGCTCTCTTTTGGTTAATATTCGTGTCTTTTCTCATCCTTTCGCCTTCAATTTGTATGTCTTTGGTTTAAAAGTGAGTCTCTTGTGGATAACATATAGTTAAACTATGTGCTTTTATGCATCCTGCCAATGTCTGTTTTTGGTTTGGAGAGTTTTATTTGTTTAAAGTAATATCTATAAGGAGAATATCAGTCTTTTTTATTTTCTGCATGACTTGTGGCTTTTCCCTCTTTAATACTTACATTGCTATCTTCTTTTTTTTTTTTAACATTGCTATCTTCTTTTGTGTTTAGTCACAAGTTGTTTTGTGCTTTGTAGTGAAATGTTTAAATTATCTCTTTATTTCCTTTTGTGTATGTTCTATAACTATTTTATCTGTGGAATTACACTTAATATTATAAAGTAGAAATGTTTTGAATATAAGCCAATTAAACTACAATAGGTCAAAGCCCTGGCACTCTGATACCCTTTCAGTTGTTTAGGCACAAAACTACATCTTTATGATTGTATGACTAAAAAAAAAACAAAGTAATTTTTGTTTAAAAATTAGACTTTTAGGTCTGGGGAGATAGCTCCGTAGTCTAAGCACCTGTTGGGCAAGTGCAAGGACCAGGGTTCTATCTCAGTACCTCATGCCATGCTGGCGCTGGAGCTCTGGGTGTGTCATACTGGCTACCCAAACTGGGCATGGCTTTAAAGTGATTAGCAGATTTACATTCTAGGGTGGGAAAGCAGTGAGTAGCCTCTGCCTGGCCAGGCAAGGGAAAGCTGTGCTAGGGAACATCCTGTCAGAAATTGCAGGTGCCTCAGTGGAAAAGTGAATATTTCATCAACAGGGTAGACTCCTATTCTAGCCCAATTGAAAAATGAAGGACAAGTCAACTGAGGGCTAAGAAACCCTGAGCTTCTACTTGTGTCGTGAGAATATATTCTTTTCTATGGATGAAAAATGGCACTCCTCCTAGTGAGTTACTCTGAAGTTTTGCAAATGTAATCACAGGTGTTTATCACTTCTTTGTTGATTCATAGGAAGTTACTGATGTGGACTTCTCTTCTTAACAGGTAAGTACATAGAAACAAAGGTCCCGAATCTTCGTGAGGCATTGCTCATGTCACACCATTTTGACTTCCTTCTAATACCTCTATCACAGTGGCTAAGCAGGAAAAAGACTTGCTAATGGAGAAAAGGGAAGAATTTAACACCTACCTCAGCTTTTTGCCTTGATCATAAGCACTACAGGTAGTGGCCCTTGCATTTTTGTCACAGCTTAGCAATTCTAACTTCTGTATTTCTTTAGTTTTTGAGAATAGTGAGAGAAATAATTTATTTGGGTTTTATTGGCAAACTACATTTTGAAACCTGTCTTTTGTGGTATAAAATGTACTCAGTAGAGCTACTCACAGAAAGATGGGCCTGTGAACAGTTGCTCAAACTGTAAATTGAACTTGTATGCCTTCTTTTCCTTCTGTGTGGCTTAGCGAACCACACAACAATAGGGTATAAAAAGGAAAAATCTTTGTCAGAGGAAGTTGGTGGGACCTAGCAAGGGGAACTTGTGGGCTCTCCACTGTCATGCGCTCCTCGGTCATCTTCCTTCAGAAGTCCTATTTTACTATAGTTTGTCATGATGATTGCACCAAAGTGCTAAGAATTACAAAGGCTTCCACTAACCTTTTGAAGACTCATAGGCAAACTGTTTTGGACACTGACAAAGGGAGGTTTAGGAGTTGAGGAGCCTGGCCTGAGTGTTTCTAATGCACTAAATGAGAACAAATCTCACATTCTGACCCTCAGTTTGCCCAGGGCTACAGTGTGAAGATTAGGCTGGTATAACTGCATATGCTGAGGCACTGTAATGAATAAATTCAAAAGAGAGGAATGGCTCTTTCCTTAGTGGGAAACTTTAGATTCTATACTTTGTAAACAGCTTATTCCAGGAACAGTAATTAGTGAATGAGTATTGTATCTTTATTTAGATTTTATGCAGTACAGACTTATGTTGCCTAGAATTTGAAGAAAGTTCTCTCCTTTTTCTGGACATCTGATGTCAAAAACCTTAAGTCTGGGCCAGGAATTTCTTGCTTGTACTAAAAGTTCTTGAATAGGAAATTTCAGGCCTCAGTGATAATGATAGCAAATATTTAGGTCAGTGATACCCAAGATCTTTAAGAAAATAAGGGTGGAAGAAATGTTTCTTAAGCTGACAAAGATACTTAACAAAAAATAGAGGAAAGAAGTAAAAATGTGAAGTTGAGTTCCATATGATCATGTGTAGAAAGATTCTTAGCCATACTTTAGCAGTCACATGGCAGTGTATACAAAGCACAATTCACTCTGGCTAAGCAAGCCTTATTCCAGAAATGGCAGGTTTCTTTAACATTCAAAAATTATTCACACAATTAATAACAGTTGTTTATGTGGTTGTTAACAAAGTAAGGGGAAGAAACCAGAGAATCATATCAATAAATATAGGAAAAGCTTTTAATAAAATTCAGTACTCGTTGAGGACATTATTGCCAGCCAGTTAGAAATGAAAATGCTTTTATTTCATCTGTGAAAGAGAATCTACAAGTGACATACAGTTAATATTATTTATACCTAATGATGAAAGTATGGGTGAGTGTTGTAGTGCACACCTGTAATCTCAGCACTTGGGAGGCTGAGTTAGAAGGATCTTCATGAGTTTGAGACCAGGCTGGGTTACATAGTGAGTCAAGGCCAGCTGAACTGCACAGTGAGAGCCTTTCTAAAAACAATCACAGCAACACAAAAAAGTTTTGAATGCTTTCCCCAATAAAAATAGGAATAAGGCAAAGATATATCAATTCTAATTGGTATTCTGTGCCAGAATAGTTTCACCAGTGAAATAAACTAGGTAAAATAAAGTGTATAAAGTTGGAGGATGAAGCAAGCTGTTTTATTTGCTGATGACATGATTAAGTATAAAATTTCAAAGATTATAAACAACTGCTAACAATAATACAAATTTTATTTATTTATTTTTTAATTTTGGTATCAGGGATTGAACTCAGGACCCTGTGCTTGCCAGGCAAGTGCTTATTCTACTGAGCTATTTCCCTGGCCCAACAATATTAATTTAAAAAGGTCATAAAATGTTATTACAACAATAAATTTGGATATATTGTCTGTAAATAATTGAATGAAATTTTAAGCAGTTCTACACATAATGCCATCTAGCAGAAAAGCTTAACCACAAGGCATAAAAAGTAAATCCAGATAAGTATGCTGAGCTATAAAAGACTCAAGGCAACAGCTTCCAACAATGCCAGTTGTGCTGATAACCCACTACTATTATGGGATATTAGACTATGCATGCAACTACTTTCTCTTAGCTCAATAAGAAGAAATATTTGTACCTATAGTGTTTAAAAAATTTATCATGTCTGCATGTTGTACTCTAAACAGCTACAATAAAGACAAAAATATGCATTATATTAATTATTGTGGCTGTGTTACTAATATGTTTTGAAACTATCTCATTGTTATTTATTAAAAGTAATAAAATCATAAAAAACAAAAAAATTAAATACTTACGGACTTTATCAGAATACCTCTATAATAAAAATTACATTAAGAGAAGTTATAGAGTTAATTGAATAGATATTAAATAGAAAAGAAGTGATATTTCTATTCAGACAGTGTCAGACTAAATGTTTTTTATTTAACATTTTTTATTTTTTATTTATGTATGTTTGTAGCACATCATTACTTTCTTTGTGGGCAGTTGGGTTATGTACATGACACATATTAATTCTTTTTGCACTCCTTTTCCTCCCCTTTTCTCCTGACATTTAGATTCAACATAACAATGAGAATTCTAACAGTTTTTAATATATTATGTATAAAATATCATATACATATACACATATTTTTCTAAAATTTATGGATTCAGATTATCCTAAACTTTTTGAAAAGTAAATTTGGAAGACACATAATATCTTGTTTCAGAACATACTAGGAACCTATCGTAAAGAAGAAAGCAAAATATTGGTGATAGCTACACATAGATATAACACAGTGTAAAAACAGAAAGAGACTCATGTATATTTAGCCATATGATATTCTATAACAGTGTCTGGTTGATTTAATTAGGAAAGAAAATCTTCAACAAATGATACTGGGATACCTGGATAGATGGATGAGAAATAAATTTCAACCTATTTAAGATGAATTATAGTTTCACATATAAAAATAACCATTAAAATTTTATAAGAACTCTTTGAAGGTTATTTTTACATTTTGGAAGCCAGAGAATATTTCTTAGATGGGTCACAACATGAATATTAAAGATAAAAATGACAAATTGGACTTTATTAACATTCACAATTCTCGTCAACAGAATATTAAGAAAATGAAAAGAAAAACTACCATCTGGGTAAACTATTTCATATTGTACAAAGTAGTTGTCCCCAAAATTTACATATGTATATATTTAGTTTCACATAAATGTATGTATATATTTAGTATGTACATACACAACTTCTATAGATCAATAATAAAAAGGGAAATCAATATAAAACTGATATGAGTTGTATAAATATATATGCATATATGCACACATAAAACCACATATATAAATTCTAAAAATCAGTAAAGTCCTATAAACAGCAATAAAAAGGCAATGGTGTAAAAATAAAGGCAAGCAAATGCCTTCTTTACAGTGTAAGCAATGTAAGTACTGTACTGTACTGTACTTATTTATCAGGTACTGTATCATTATTTATCAGGTACATGCAAGTTGAAATAATTTCATTCCCATGGGAATTACCAAAATTAAAAAGACTGGCAACACCAAATTGCTTTAAGTGAGAATGAGAATAACTTTCCAACATTATGACTGGGTACATAAATGTTAAGATCATTTTGGAAAACTCAAGCACTTCATTATAATGTTAAATTTGCCTAAACTTTATGACATGTTAACTTTACTCCTAGGTATTTATGTAAGAAAATACATACTAAGTCCTCAAAAAAAATGTTTATGGAAACTTTCTTCATAAGAACTCCAAAACTGTAAATTCAACTTTTCATCAATTTTGTGTTGACACTGATTCATGTAATATACATGAGTTTCAAAAATATAATTTTTAAATAAAGTCATGCCGGTAATCACTGAAACGGTGCTCAATACCATGTGATTAGGGAAATACAGAGTAAAAGCACAAGATACTACTACCCACATGTTAGAATAGCCAACCTCCAGAACACTGTGAGTACTAGAAGTTTTCAAGCAGGTAGAGCAGCTGGACTTCTTATGTAATGATGGTGGGAATGCAAAATGGTACACCATTCTGAAGGATAGTTGGGTGGTTTCTTTGAAAATTAAACATACTTTTATAATACAATTGAGCATCTGATTTTGTTAGGAATTAATCAAAGGAGCTAAAAATTCTTGCCCACTGTAGCATCTGCATGTGAATATTTGCAGCAGCTTTATTCTTAATTATCAATTCTTGGAGGCTACAATATTCCTTCTGGAAGGTGAGTGGATACATAAAGTGTGGTAGCCTCAGACAGCAGTACATTGTTTAGCACAAAAACAAATGAGCTTTAATCCATAACAAGGTATGTGAAACTTCAATGTGTACTACTAAAGAAGCCAACCAAGAGAACCAGTGCCATTTTACTGGCCTACACACTTACCAGCTATAGTGAGTTTATTCTGTGAGTCCATTGATTAAAGCAGAGGAACTTCCAGTTATGTTCTACAGAGATGAGAAGGCTTCATAGAAAATCACAGGCATATTCCTGAGGAGCCAGAGACATAGTCATAAAACGTGCATTTCATGTCTCCCTTTAGTACTGGCATCTGCCTTCCTGTCTGCCCTTACCTTTAGGCCTTTCTGAACCCAGCTTAGAATAAGCTCCACTGCCCTCCTCAGCTTGGCATTGCCTGAGATCAGGACTGCTGCATGTCCAGAGGGACAGACTGCCATCATCCCTATGCAGACCATCACCCCAACCTTGTTGTGCCACAGCATCAGTAAGGGAACGGATACGAGTGCTGCACAGAATGACACCACAGAGAAACAGAGGAAAGAGATCAGAATTACAAGGGCTTTGACGTGGGCCTCCAGACTGGGGTCCCCAGCGTCTCTGGTTTGGGCTTTCATTGTCCTCATGTGACTTCCCAAGGAGACAATAAGCAGTCCGGAAGAAACCAGAAACAATAGGAAAGTGGGGATAGACCCCACATTGCAAAAGAGAAACGAATAAAAGAAAGCGAGCGTTGTAATTTGTATATTGAATTCTGTATCATTCTTGGATAACACAGCTTTGAATGTAAAGCGAGATCTGCTAAAAAAGTCCCAAAAACAAAGAACAGTGCAGATGCAGGAGAAAAGAATGGCAGCCAGGAGCATCTTGGGGAGCTTCTTAGAGATCCAGCTTGCCACACGGAGCAAGAAGGTATGAGAAAAGCGAACAATCTTGGCACAGTAGAAGAGGCTGAGGCAGGTGGTGAGCCAGAGGCTGATTTGGTTTGCAGTCATCCAGAGCATGATGATGGCTTGGTAGTTGTGGCTCAGTGGATCTTTCATCTTCTGAAAGTAGATGAGATGGATGGCATCCAGAAACAACAGCCCATGCAGAAAAAGTCGTATGAAGCTCAGGCACAGTAGAACAAGGTCACAATTGCTCAGTGGTTGCCTCTTTACCACATCCCAAAAATTTACCAAGAAAATGAATGCATTGGTTAGGATTCCCACTGCAAACTCAAGAATTGAGAGGAACAGAAATGCAACCTTGGCTTCATAGGACACAGTTAAACTGGGAATCAGAGCCCACATAATGCCTGTTCTCTAAATGATCTACTTAGAACCTGGACACCACCCAGTGGAGAAGGCTTGGAGTTGGTCATGAGCCAGGTCCTCTCCTTGACAAAGCATCTGGCTGTTTACCTTCCCTGTTGCAAAGTGGGTCCACAAAAAGCACTATCAAGGAACTAAGGGGATGTTGTTGCTTTAGGATGTCTCTTGGTTACATGTGAAATCTTTTCCCAAGGGCAGAAGGCTGCTAGTTGTGTTTTTGGGATGACACAGAAGCTTTTAATAAATACAGGTGTTGTACAACAGCCTCCCCAAAGGCCCACAAAGGGATGCAAACAAGATAAGTTTCAGTTTTCAAGGCAGACATGGTCCAGTTTTGCATGTCCATCTGGGTCTGTTGGTGGCGGGTGGGGTGGAAAAGAGAGATTTTCAAGGAAACAGACGGGAGGCAAAACAGGTATCTTAGGTTACATAAGGTTCAGAAAAGAAATCCTATTTGCATTCCTTGTACCACCTCTGCATCAGTCAGTGCTAACTAGAGTTAGATATAGAAAAATGCAAGACATCTGATGGCTGCTGGAGACCCAAAGGACCCAGTCGAGTGCTTGGAGCCCACAGCAATATGCTGTGCAAGTCTGAGTCAGGCAGCTGAAGGGACCATGATGGGAGGCCGAAGGGTTTGCACTGAAAATGCCCAAGGGCCATCGCCAGAAGCCAAAGTATCTATGCCAAAAGGCTGAAGGATCTGAGCTGGAGGGCTGAGGGATCTATGCTGGAAGACAGGTGTCCAAACTAAAGATGAGGATTGGCACTTCCTGCAAAAGGAAAGCAGCAAAGCTCCTTTGAAGAAATACTACCAAAACTCTCCTAAAGAAAAGTGACCGTGAGGAAGTGTCTTCAAGGAAGACCACCTGAAATCCTTTCTGCTCATTTTCCTTGTATAGTGTGCAGCACCCTTGCTGACTCATCACTTGGGCTTTCCCACTTGACGTTGATAATTAATTAACTAACAGAACCTCCAAGGCTTGACTTTTGCCATAGTTTCTGCTTTCATGTGGATGAGTGAGTTGGCTTCTCCTCTGGCACCAGAGCAGCCCTACAGTTCTAGTTGCACTGCCAGTTCTAGTTACCCAACTGTCATTGCTGTGTCAGCACTGTTCATGGCAAGATGGGTATTGATGTGAATGAGACCAACACCTCTTGTGAAGAAAAAGGGACAGTACGTGGCCTCCCTAGCTTGTTTCCCACAAAGCAACAGTAATGGTCTTGAGGAAACACAACTTTAGATTATGTCATTGCTCTGTTCAAAACTATCAGGACTGCCATTCTCTTTCCACATTTCTTCCCAGATGTTGTCTATGATACAGGCTTTCTCTGTGGACAGAGAGCTGCACAGAGCCCCCCTTGCTCTGTGAATTCACTAAGCACCATCCAACCCCAGAACCTTGCAGTGGCATTTCCCACTACCTGAGAAGTCCATTATCTCATTTTTTTTTCCTCGAAAGATCACCTTTTCAAGGAAGTCTTTGCTCGCCATCCTCCACGTGGCATTCCTGCCACATGTTGCTGACTGTACTACTTAACCTATTCTACATTCTTGTACATATTTGATTACTTACTGCTTGAACTCATCTTCCTCATTTAAAATATACAATCTTTATGATAACATTTATTAGGTTCTCTATATTGTTTTGAATTAATGTAGTTTTCACAAAATGAGCATTAAGTAGTCTATAATAACTCCATGGATTATGCCTAAATGTAGTATATTTAATACTCCAGAGATTGTGTTCTAGAAAAAATGGTTATTTTTTATTTAATTTTTTATTCATTTTAATGGGAAAAAATCAATGTGACAGTTTCAAAAATAGGTTAGTAGGACAGTTATAATAATACATTGCATATTGTTGTTTTCATAATGGTTATTCAGAGGACAAGATGCAGATATGAAACTTATCTAAATGCTATTAGTACAAACCTGTCTTCTTGAACTAAGAGAAAGTATCTGTATATCCTAACTATCATATATATATATATATATATATATATATATATATATATATATACACACCTCAAAACGGTCCTTTATTTTTATCCCCCTTTTTGTTTTGTTTTGTTTTGTCAGAGACAACTAGTTTTCAGACCAAAACTGAGGCAGATAGATGGGTTAAAAAGATAGCCAGTATGTTGGCTCTAGCCCTTCAAGGTCAGTGAGGACTTGGGACATAAGAGAACCTGTAATGTGACATCCTGTAACTGAGCAGTGTCCCAAATTTCCTGATCAAGGAGATTATAGGGACACAGAGGAAAGTGATCAATGATTCATAGTGTGCCTAAGAAGAGTCACCTAGAGAGAAAAAAATTCTCTCAGGCTTTCACAGAGAGCAGATTAGTTAAGCAATGGCCCTGACTTATCCAGATGGCTAACACTGACAGGAGATCCACAAGGTGCTGTGCAGGGTTTCAGAGTAAATCCTGAGGGGATTTGAATGACCTTATCAGATCACAAAAGTTACATTTTTAGTTATATAGATCTTGCTTTAACTTGGTTTTGACCATCTAGCAGAAAAGTACAACCATGAGGTAGAAAGGGTAAAGCTGTATTAATATGCTGAACTATAAAAGGCTCAAGGCAATAACTTCAATTTCCAGTTGTACTGGTAACTCACTATTATGAACTATTGGACTATATTGGATCATTTTGCTGAATTCAAGTAGTAACAATATTTGGAGTGGCATCAAGTATGAAAAGACCCTTTAAAGACTTCTCCAAATACAGCTTTTCTATATTTTTTGAAGTCCATTTGTCTTCTCCTTTACAGGTTTTCAGGTACTTATTTACCTCTTGGTTTTCAAAATATGTAATTTGCCTTGATTTCTCAAAATATGGATATAGTTCATAATTAATCCTGTGAGCTCTATAAAAATTCAGGCCTTAAGGCTGGCAAGGTAGTTCATCAGACTAAGTACCTGCTTAGGCAAGCACAGGGACCAGGCCTCGATCCTCAGTACCACATGCCATACCAGCCCCACACCCAGGCAGCCTGAGCTGACCATTGAGACCAAGTGTGGTAGGCCATGCTTGTAATCCCAGTGCTGAGGAAGGTGAAAACAGGAGGATCATTATGAGTCCAAATAAGATACTGTACCAAATACATTAAACACACACACACACACACACACACACACACACACACACACACACACACAAATTAGGCCTGCTTACTCAATAGAGATAGGAGAGCTGATATTTGGATAATGGATGTTGTTTTTAAAAATTTCTCCAATTCTTGTGCTTCTTTTGCACATAATTCTTGTGCCTCTTTTCTACCCTAGAAAAACTTTGGCCCCTCTACTTCTTTTATGGTTGCCCTTCACTCTTCACTGACTCATTTGTTTTATGAGATGAGTGAAGAGGAAAGAAAACAAGTTGAATGTCTCTGTCTAGTGTCTGGTGTCTGAAGGTATTTCCTCTCCTATTGCTCAGGCCAATACCTTGCTGCCCCTCCCCGCTAACTCTTCACAGCCTCCTTTTGGGTGTTTTGTGAGGTTCTGTGTTGATAGTGTTGGGCTCTGTATTCCTTGAGCCAAGGCCTAGTTGTGCCATTTTCCTTCTTTTTGATGTTTGGAAAGTTGTACCCTCTCATTGTTTCAGATGAAATGGAGCTGATGAAGGTGACACCTACCTCAAAGTATTACAAGTTTTACCTGAAGCATCACACATGCCATCCTTGGAATAGTTACTAGTAATCATTACTATTGTTCTCTGGTGTTTGCACTTTGTCTTTCTCATTTTGTACTCCCTTGCATATTCATTGAAATATTTCTTAGTGCAAGAGTTACCTGTGGTGCCCTGTTTTTTTCCCTGTGGATACTTTGTCTTTTTCATGTTTCTTCCTGACAAACCCTCCTTTTTTTACTTACAAGTATTGATACAAGTTAGTGATTACTAAAACTGTCCACTCCTATTTTATTCTGAACAGTAAATATAGATAATTATAGAGCTTTTCATCATAATCATAGAGCAATTCAAGTATATTTAATTCATTGCAGCTGTCTCATTTAAGGCCTTCATCCTTATACAGTGCCCATCACTGAGACACTGAGTTCTGTATTTTTCAGTTAAAGCTTATGTTTCCTTTCTGTTCTTCACACCAGGTGGCACTACTGTACCAAACACATGTAGGAAGCATTTCCTTCCTTATCGGTTCCAGATGGAAACCTCTTGCTCCACTGCACATGTAGAGATAAGTAACAACAGCTGCAAGTGTAGAGGTAAGTTCCACTGCATGTGCAGAGTTACAACCATTTATATAAAAACTCTTTTAACTTTTGCATCAGCAATCAGTGAAATCCATGATGTGTATTGGTGTTTTGAGTATCAAACTGTATCATATTGTTTGAGTAATTGTAGACAAGTAGCACAAACCCTCAATGATATTCTCCTATGTATACTAGGTACACATAATGCTTGAGTATTTCTAAAAAGTCTCTTGTGTGCGTAATCTTTAGAAGTTGGTTGTTTTTTGGGAAGCTGTTTCACTCAAGGGCAAAGTCAATTGGAACACTGATTTGAGGAGTGGACAGAATAAAAAGTATTTCAACAGATATAATACAACATTGCAGCCATTTTAACTCTGAAAATAAGCACATGTTGAGAATCTGTAAACTACATAAATTTAGAATTTTTCTGCCACTTACTTTGGTGTGTGAAAAATTGAGTCTTCGAATTGATTTCTTTCCAAAGCTGCTATTAGCTTGACAGAAGAATATGATTATAAGTGATCTCAAACCTCATTCCCTCAGGACACCTTGCTACTGTGTTCAATGACTGGATAGGTAAGTACATTAAAATATATCTATTAAGGGTAAAATGTATTCTGGATGTTGTAATGGCACTAAAGACACTTTACCAAACAAATACATTAGAGAAGCTCAAAGAACCGAGAAGCCATATAGTTCAAGGTGGAGCAGGAAGGAGCATTGCCTAGAGAAGCTGTGTATAAGTGATTAGGAATTGAAGAATCAGTAAGAGACTGTGTTGCACAATAGATGGAGACATCATGGCAGGAAATTATAGTAGCCATAAAATTTAGATAAGATGGGGAATGATCTCATCTAACAGTTAACAAGTAGCAGCATGCAAATAATAAGGTTTGTTGTAATCTACCCTATAAATATAGGAGCACAAAGTTTTGAAAATATACACTTTGGCAAATAAGCTATCAGAAAGATCAGCTTGGACATACATATTATTTTGAGGCCACAATATATAAAAATTAGATATATATATCTGATTGTAAATATTTATAGATAGAAATCATCATTGACCTCTGTAATCTTTGCACTTCATTAGGAATGTTGTAAGAATCATATTAGTGACAAAGCACTGAGGTAAAATGGTTATGAAGTTCTATAAGGCAGAGACACAAAGGGCATAAAGGTCGCTTCTCAACCCATCACAAAGTTAGGGGAACAGCAGTGGTTTTACACTCATAAAATTACATACATACATATATACATACACATTTTTTATATGATTTAGTGAACCTAAGAGTTGCGAGAGCAGAATATAACTGTCCTCCTATGGCTTCCTTTGCAGGAAATAGGAAAGTTCTGTACTTAGAATCCCTGAAATCTGGAGGTATGTTTGAACAGAAATGGAGATTCTGAGGGAGGCAAGGTTGCTGTAGTGTATTGAGCTGGCCAGCAGGTCCACACTAGAAAGAGAGAGCCACGTAGAGAGAGAGGGCCAGGCACTGCTGCCCCTGGGAGTTAGCTGCTCCTCAAAATGAGCAACTCTTCTGGGCTGTCCTGGCTTGTAAAGCTAACTAGGGGTGTGGGATGTGCACTGTCTGTGTGGGAGTCAGCCCTGAAAATGTGTATATAAAGAACTTTGCTTTT
This sequence comes from Myocastor coypus, assembly GCA_004027025.1. Taxonomy (NCBI): domain Eukaryota; kingdom Metazoa; phylum Chordata; class Mammalia; order Rodentia; family Myocastoridae; genus Myocastor; species Myocastor coypus. Next base: position 91,853 of record PVJA010000356.1, on the reverse strand, counting down.
AAGCTGTAATGTGGTCTGAGATTGCCTAATAGCTCAGTTGCCAATATGACTCTAAACACAGAACATAGCACCACTTGGAGGGAGGATTATGGCTTCGCAGCTGCTGGATGTGGGAAACATTATCTGTGCTGTTTCTTAGGCTGACCTCAATAATATCACCTTAACTGTCTTCAACAGTATCAGTTCAAGTAAAACGTGCTAGCACAGTTATTGGTAAATGTGAGCCCTGCAGAGTTAAGGGAAGTTCCTTAGAATTTCTTCAGGAAGATCCAGAGTGAGGTCTTCCTTGAGTCCCTTCCTGTAGGCCTCTTCCACCTTTGCCTCTGTTATACTTTGTCCATACCACTACTTTGTCATGCAACAATTAGTCCTGATTATCAGCTGGAATGCACATTTCTGGGTGTGTCTGTGGAACATGTTTCTAGAGATGACAGGCAGGCACGCCAGTAAACTGATGGGGGAAGAGCTGCCCTGACTGTGGGTGGTACCATGCAGTAGGTTTTCACTCCAGGTGAAATGAAGAGGGAAAGGAGGAAGAAGTTTACCTGCAGTGATAAAATGTAATAATGCTTGAGCTTGATGAGTCTTTTACTGTTGGTATTATCTGGGGATGTCATGCTTGAGCTTCTTCAGCTTTTCACTGTAGAGTCACACAAGTGAGTCTAGGAACTGCCAAGCCTCCAGCCTCCAGTCTCTGACTGTCACTGCATCACTGCATCCTTGTTTTTTTTTTTTTTTTTTTTGTTCAGAGGCCTTCAGCTTCTTGGTTCTTTGCTTGGTGAAGTAATCCACTGTCTTAGTTACTTTTCTTTAGTTGCTGTGACACAATATCTGATCCCTAAAATTAAGGAAAGAAAGATTTATTTAGCTCACAGTTTGTAGACATTGCAGCTCATAATCAGCTTAGTCCAAGGCAGAGTAGCATGGCAGAGGGGCAACAGTGCAAGGGGGCAGAAGACAGCAAAATCAGCAAGAGCGAAAGGCTGTGTGTGTGCCTGTGTGTGTGTGTGTAGTACTCACACCATTTTGATGCCCTCTTCTTGCTCAAGATAAGAATGCTGACCCTGGCCATCTGCTGAGTTGCTTGATTTCTAAACTTCTCCAGTTGACATGGTGTATCAACGTATATACCCACATGTGTAGGTTTTGAAGGGTCTATTATATGTATCATCCTGTGTGGATTACATCATTGTATTCTGGATCAGTCACTCCTGCCAGTGCCATACTTCTCTGTTGACTAAATGGCACAAGAAGCCCAAACTGGTAATGGAATCATTATTGTGCCTCCTGTTAGGGCATTCGCCACAACTAAGACTTCTGTGCTATAAGAGTGTAAGGTTATGTGAACAGAATGCAAAAATTTTGCTAGAAGGTCGCTAGGGCTAATGGTGAGTGGTACCACTCCCATTGTAGCATCTACCATTTTTATTAAAATAAGCATCTATTTACATGTGTATATTCTTAATTTTGTTGGCTTCTTTAAAAACTAAAAGCACATATTCTTTCTTTGCTACTCATTATAAATGATACATAGATTTTTTTCCCTTGTTTGCCATTTAACATAAATCCAAGGTAATGATTTGACCAACTTTGTTGTCTTATGGATACAGAAAATGTATATGGAACACAGGCTCTACTTGATTCTAGGTGAATTCACTTCTAGCATTGAAGCATATTTTCTGTACTGAAGATTTTAGGCTGGATGTATTTCATAATATGTTATGTAGCCTTGAGGAGAGCACTCATCCTAAGAAAAGAGAGGGTGCAGCAGTGAACCTGGACTTGGTAACAGAACTGTAGCTACCAAAGTGCAGGCAAGTTCTGGGGCACTTGGCAGTCTTTTGGGTGCAAGGAGGACAGACTAAGTCAAGTGTTTTCTGCGACAGCATTTTGTTGTTTTTACTATACCAGTAGTTGTCCAAGCTTACTGTGCCCCATTTCAGGGTGGTCAGGTTCATCAGGGGAGTTGTAAGAAATGCAAATTCTCAGATCCACTTCAACTTACTGAATAGAAAACCGTGAAGACAGAGACATATAATCTGTGTTTTATCAAAAGATTCAGGTGATCCTAATACACATTCACATTAGAAAACCACTGGAATATAAAGGAGAAAAGATTTTGGAATGTCTCTACACACTTTCTTTAGAATTCATACTGTCTTTTTTGGCAACAAGAGTTACTTGCCATTCACCTAATTGCTCCACCATAACTAAATTCAGATTTCATGGAAGCCATTATGAAGTGGCTCTGAGCAGGATTTAAAATCAACCAATTGGCTTTCTATGTGTATGTGTAAGTCTCTGTGAGGCCTAAGCCCCTTATCTGAAGATGGGCAGCTGACTTATAGTAAATGAATCTCTATGAGTCACTGGTCCCACCTGAGGCCCACATAGGCCTGTGATGACATGAACCCTCAGACACAAGACAAGGTCAAAGCTGAGGACACCCGGCTCCAACCCCAGTTAACTGTATAAAGACTAGTATAGGCATTTCACTTCTGCAAATTAGGTCAATATGGAGATAAGATAATTCTCCTCTATTAATATAATCTATTACTTAGAGAAGTCCTTGAGCTGACTTCCAAGGTCCTGCTCAGTTTCCTGTGCTTTCCATTCTAACTATTCCTTTATTGGAAAACCAAATAAATACAGACTACACAGAAAGCTTCTTTGTTTCAGCTGCCAGAGAATCTCAACTTCTGCTGAGGGTTTCAAACTTCTTGCAGCCTTAAAATCATACTATTTGTCTCTTTTATTTAAACCTTTGCCATCCACTTGTTTGGGAAGCTGTGGGTCTGATCAGTCCATGATAAGACTTTTATTAGAAATTGAAAGATTTTACTGCTTTTACATGGTATGTACCCCCAGAGTTCCAGAAAGCTCCAAATCTAGCTCTCCTGATTATTTGTAACATGCAAAGGGTATAACCAAAGGGGAGGGGTGTGTCATGTGAGTACTGCTTTGTTAAAATCAAAAGCAGTGTTCATAGGCTCCCAAAGCAGGGCTCTACTACGAGTTGGGTTGGAACACACAGAAGACCTACTTGGCAGAGTCCATGCTCCCAACTGCTAATCCACTCAAGGTGATACCTCCAACTGCCTGTAAAATGGGTTCCAATAATCTGCAAGATGTTGGGTATTCCAATATTACCATCCTAATATAAACTGCATTTGCCGTCTTTCTTTCAGATAGGACTGGTCCCTGAGAGGCAAAGAAAGGGAATTGGGTGGTCTCTCCTTTCCTTCCTTCCTTCCTTCCTTCCTTCCTTCCTTCCTTCCTTCCTTCCTTCCTTCCTTCCTTCTTTCCTTCCTTCCTTCCTTCCTTCCTCCCTTCCTCCCTTTCTCTCTCTCTCTCTCTCTCTCTCTCTCTCTCTCTCTCTCTCTCTCTCTCTCCTTCTTTTGCAGTACCAGGGATTGAACTCAGGACGCTGCACTTGACAGGCAAGTGCTTATTCTACTGAGCTATCTCCCTAGCCCTGGGTGGGATTTCTTGGATAGCTCTTCTGCTTTTCTTCCTGTGCTTGAACTTGCTTATTATGGTTGAATTCCAACCACAAAAGATAAATAAAGAAAATTTCAGAGCTCTCATTCTGAAATCCTTGAAGAGCTGAAACCACACTAATAATAATTCTCCTTCAGATGTTTCACTATGTGGTACAGGGATGCTTCATGTCCTTGTGCCACAGTGTTCACTATTACTGTAGCAATTGAACACAATTATTAAGTTTATTTAATATAAAACCTATACCTTGCACCTAGAATTCTCAAGAGTGGAGGGCAGGGGTGGGAGAAGAAGAAGAAGGGGAGAGAGCTTACTTATCCAAACATTTGGAGGAGAAGGAGAGAGAAGAAGTACTAGTCTACCACAATGTCCCAGCATCTAAATTGCCCATCTAAGCATGTGAAACCAAAAATGAATTCAAGAGAATGTTGGCCTGCTTCCTATCCAAGTTTTCTTGTCATAATGAGGCAGAAAACAGGAAGTGAAAGAGAGGAAGCACAAGAAAGGCTGTATTTACTTCCTGTGTTTTAGTTCATAGTGGATTTGCTCCCACGTAATTATCAAGGAGATGTGGGCAGTGTTACTAGTATAGGGAAGCAAGGTGAAGGACTCTCTTACCCATTTCTTATTTCTTTTTCTATTTTCATTTCGTTTCTATAATTAATCTTTCTAGTAATCATCTCTGCGTGGTCAGTTGTCACAGAGCAAGATGTCTCATAAGGTGCTGGTCAGTTTAAAGACTGGCTGTGTTGGGGTTAGGGGCTTATCCTTATTCTAGCGAATTTTGACACCAACGTGGAAGCTTCTGATTAGGAACATAAATATGACACTGTCTTAGTTACTCTGCTCTCATTGCTGGGACAAATATACGACACTCAGAATGAGGGAAGGAAAGGTTTATTTAGTTTACAGTTACTATAGGTTTCAGTCCATGTTCAGCTGGCTCCAAAGAAGAGTGGCATATGGCAGAGGGCAACCTTTCATGGCAACGGGCAAAGAGCAAGAGCGAAGGGAGGAGCTCAAGCAGCTAACTTCTCTTCCTTACACTGGAGTGCAGATCACCTGGCCCAGGGGAGGTGCAGCACCCACACCCACAATAACCATTTACAAATTCCAGAAGCCTCCAAACGACTGCATGATGCTTTGGGGGAACACCTATACACAAACCATAACAGATACTTATCCCTAGCAGGACCTATGTGTACAGATTCTTTCAGAAGGAATTCTGCACCCCTTTAGAAGTTTGATTTTTTTCCACAAACATGAGCCAAATTAGAGGATGTTTTAAGTAAAGATGATAGAACTGTAAGACCTTGGAGTTAACCAACTCTGGTTCTCTCTTGCAGAGTGTGATATAACAAAATAAAGTGACTATTGTGTGGCACTGGCTTTTTAGAAAGTTTCCCACAAGAGTTGAAATTGAGCTCTGAAGGAGACAGTGTAGACACAGTGATTCTCAGAGAGAGCAGGAAGGAGAGGTATGGAAAGCTGAACCAGAGAAAAGAAAAAAAAATAGTACAATCCATGTAGAAGACATTGCAATGACTTCAAGACTTTTATCTTTTAGCACTTTTCTCCTGGAGTATGAGACTGGAAGCAAGCATATATATAGGAGCTGATTATAGGGAAGTTTTTCTGTTGAATTTAGTGTTTTATGTTGACAACATGAATTTCCATACATTATATGTGCTACCATATAATTTTTCATAAACCAAAATATTGATTGAAATTGCTTAGTCTTCTCCAAGAATATTGAGCTAAAATTGAGTTTCTCAGAAAATTTATTTTAAACCTTCTAGTGTATCATCACATATGTCCTAGAATATGTGTCTCTTGATGTAAAACTTACAGTCCTATAAGAATATCAAATGATTCAGAGGGAGATTCAGAAGTCCCACAACTGTCAGTGATAATTTATAGCTTATAGGAAAACTGGAAATGTAGGAATTTTCAGTGGAGATATTCATTTATATTGGACGAAGGGAGGCAATGAGAGATTATCATAGCCAGGCTAGCAGGGACATTAAGTTGTATGGCACAGAAACTGGCAAGAAGTAAGGGGTGGTGATGGTGGTCAGAGCAAACAAGTATTTATTAAAGCTACAGTAAATGTAGTGTTTGGTGAAGAAATAGAACAATGGGAGACTAAGTTATATTTTAGCCTTCACAGAACTTGGAAAAATTCTTTCAATTAGTCTTTCTTTGGATTTTGTAGTAGTCTGGTTTGAACTGGCATAATGAAATAATGGAGGCAGGCTGATTGTACAGACAGTAGTTCTCTTTTGAAGGCTGAAAGTTCACTCAGCATGGTCATGGCTCTGATGGGGTGCAGCTGGTTGTGTCATGGCATGGCAGATGGCATTGTGATAGGACATGGAGAAGAGCAAGAAATCACATGGGTGCACAGCAGGTCTGGCTCTTTTGTAACAGTCCTCTTACAAGTACAATCCAGGCTCCCTAGAGAGGCATTAATTCTTTGCAAAAGCAAAACCTCCAGTGAGCCATTCACCATGCAAGGCTCTCTCTTTTAAAGGTCCCATGGCTTCCTAATACTGCACAATGGGGACGAAGTCTCCAACATATGAACCCTTTTTGGGGAGGCTTCCACACCAAGTTTGATGGCCTACTATTATTGCTGCTCTCCCTATATCTGTTCTATTCTCTTTTGGGAAAACAAGTATTTGTTAAAACTAATTTTTGCCTCTCCTATCATTTATCCCATTGATATAGTGCCCAGTGCATTGTAGTTCAGGCTCTGTGTCTCACATCCAAATTTCTAGGAGGGAGAATGCAATTGTGAGGTCCCAGGATCTCTGTCAGTGAGTTGGATTATGCTGAGTTGCCCATTCAGAGTGCCCTTGCAGTGTCACCAGGGCTTTGGACCGGAGCACTGATGTGCACCTCAGGGAAGTAGTCTCTCAGTGAGGAGGGTAGAATTCTGTAACAGGAAGACTTTGAGAGTTTTTCTTTGAAGATTTGGTGACCAGTAAATTTTGAATTTATTGAATGAATGAATAAATATTTAGTCTACAGAACAATTTTATGGATATACTATGTCAAACTCTGTAAAAACTATATTACTAGATAGAAATTAAATTAACATGAGCTCAAGTTTGCTGCTACTTGAGTGACCTTTAGAAGATAATTTTTCTTAGTTTCTGTTTCCTCATATATAGGAGGGAATTAAAAACACCTGCTGTTTAATAGGATTATTGTTATAAAAGAGATGATACAGATCAAGGTGTTCTGGAAAAGCAATGCCATACAGATGTATAAAATTTTATTGCAATCACGTGAATATTAGATAATGTCCTATACCAAATAACTGTCTCCTTGAACTCACATCTGTGTGCATGTGCTCCTCTCTGTGTGCTTAAAGGTGGGACAGGATGGAAGAGGGTGTAAAACAGCTGAGCAGTCGATATTTCACAAAAGGAGGAAGTGCTGTAATGCCCTGTGTACATGCATTACACATGCTCGCTTCTACTCTCACCTTCCTCAGAATATTTCTGAGAAGAGAAATTGCTCCTGCTCCTAAAGATTCATTTGCTCCTTTCTGAGGTGTCCTTGACAGAAAGGGCTTCTATGGGGGACAAAAGAAGGAAAATCACTTTGCTGAAGTAAAAATAACAGGTACACTTCAAGTTTGTGGGCTATGGAGATTGTGAGATCTTTCATTTTGATAGGTGGAGGGTGTAGATGTCATTTGTACTCAGGTGTGTACAGTTTGCTGTGATGTTAATTGTGTATGGTGGAGGAGGGGAGGAGAGAGAACAAAGTATACATTTGGGTTTCCTCCCCTGACCCACAGAAGCAGTTCATAGGTGGTTATTAGCTGTTCACTATTGTCTATCACAGTGGCCCCTGATGGAAGAGATCACTTCATTCCTGCCTAATCCAGCAAGTCTGTACTCGGGGCTCCATACATTTGAGGAATATTTCTTAACAACCACTTAAACTTATTGTTGATACCATTTTACTTTCAGAAATGTTAAGTTAGGGAGGGGCTGGGAAACTGATGTTATATATTAATATTCATTATATCAGTTTAGGTTCAAAATAAAATCATGAGTACATATTATAATCCTTACTTTATAGATAACTGAGCTTTGGAAAATTTTATTACCAGCCTGGAAGATAGATCAGTAGAATAAGCATTTGCCTGGCAAGTGTAAGGTCTTGAGTTCAATTCCCAGTGCCACCAAAAAAAAAAAAAAAAAAAAAAAATAGCAGTGGAAGATTTTATTGCAAAGGTGTGCAGCCACTAAAGATAGAGAATTTAGTACACAAGTCAAAGTTAGTTTTGAGACTCTTGATTTTTCTGATACCATATTAATGGCTGGGCACTCATACTTATTTAACATGAAATTACTCCCCTAAACTATTAGGTCTAAATATTGTATTCTAGAGTTTCAGGTTCAAAGGATACTTTGAGGGCCACCTAACCCCATCACCGTCTATTCCTGGCAAAATTCAGACAGATATTACTTTCTAAAAGGACTTTATTTCAGGAAAGAAGAATCCATGAGCTCATCATGTTCAATGCAAAGAATACACAGTGGGCTTCATCTGCCTCTGAGCTCAGGGTCAGAATAGCTCTTCTGGTGGGTCTGGCTTTGAGGGAATATTTGACACAACTCAGCTAACAGAGACGTGATGGATGGCTAAGATTCCTCTTAGTACTTAGGAAAATGCATGACCATAAAACAATGTATTCTCGAGTGTACTATTGTGTTAGAATTCCATGAAAGGGGGACTAGCAATAACATCTGTAGAATGCTTACAGTGGACTTTGTACTCTGCTAAAGATTGACACATATTTTACTCCTTTCTTCCTCACAACCATACATCATCTCTCTGATGGACATGCACCTCACGCAGCTTCCAGGATCCCTTGTGGTTGTGCTACTGGTCTTCTTGGATGTATGGCAGGAAGTAAAATTCTTCTAGATTGAACACTGAAAGTGGTAGATGAGCTAATGTATTGAGACCTAGGCAGAATGCTCAGAAATCTAGCTCATACTTATTACAGTTCTTGGCGGTTTCTGACTTGCAGTGGTCTCCTGATGTTTTGTTTTGTGTTGTTTTTGTTTTTTGTGGGACTGGGGTTTGAACTCATGACCTTGCACTTGCCAGGCAGGCACTTGTGCCATGGAGCTATCTCCCTGGCCCTCCTGATGTTTAAAGGAATCTTCTTACCAAGGTGCTAGAACTCCAAAACATGGTTCCTCTCTAATTTTCCACTGATGTCGTGATCATCCCATAATTCTCTCCCAGTCTCTGTCTATCTGATTCCTGACATTATTCCTTTGGTGCAGAATGTCTTTCCTTTTGTCCTTCCTTTCCCACTCCTGCTTTTGGTTTATCCCCTGCTACTTCCTTGAAGTGTATTCACCTACCCATGTCATTGGGTGATCCTCTCATTTCTTTTTGTATAATATCTGATTACTGCTTACACTCTCTCTGATATGAGGTCATGGAGGAACTAATCATATTTCATGCAAGTGTAGGCTGGATCAGAATGGCTGGTTTTGTACTTTACCATTTATATAGCCGTAAGTCAGTTGTTTATGCTTGGAGTTTATCATCTTGAGAGATAATAAGACTTACCCTCAGTATAGTTGAGAGGAGGAAATGAAGGCATGCATGTGAATTGTGGATCAGTTAGCACATTACATAGGCCAGATTAAGCACTGTGTTATTCTGGTGGTGTCTTAATGGTAGTGTACATATAAAAATATTGAATTGAGTTATATCAGTAAGGCAGTGTTCTTATATTTTCTATAACTGCAGACAGGAGACAGCTCAAGGGCTAATGCTTGATCAACATGTGGGTCCCTGAAGGTCTCCTAAGGGTGGAGGCTGGCAAGGTGAGGAGACACAGGCATTGTTATCACCTTGTTTATTCTCATACTTGCGTGGTCTTCATGGTTCCTAAGTACTCAGTCTCCATGACTTTCGTGGGATCAGGGAAATCCTGTCACCAAGCAGCAAGCCGCTGCAGCTACCATGGTGTTGTACTTTTTTTTTTTTTTTTGTCTTTTTGAGACAGGGTTTCACTATGCAGTTCATACTGACCTTGCACTCACTTTTGTAGCCCAGGCTTGTCTTGAACTCACACCGATCCTCCTGCCTGAGCCTCCCAAGTGCTGGGATTACAGGCGTGCACCACCACGCCCGGCATGGTGTTGTACTTTGATTTAACCTAAATTAGATTTTTGAGTTCAAGGGCTTGAAGCTAAATGTCTGTAAACTACTGACATCTAGAAACATTGTACATATCAATATGTAGTGTTAGATCTTGTGCAAAGTAGGTACTTGCATTTTTTTTTTAAAACATATTAATAACTACCTGCTGTGTTCAGAATCCTGATCTAGGGTAGGGTGAGAGATCAGTATACTTGTAGGAACTTCTGATTGGAGTTCAAGGTCTGCACTAATTCATTATGCCTGTATTATAACTCATATTTGATGGGTATTATTTTATTTCTTTAAATCAGTTTATTAGGGACTGGGGAGATAGCTTGGTACTTTAGGTGCCTGCCTGGTTAACACAAGGACCAAGTTCAAACCCTGGTATCACGTGCCGGGCTAGCCCTGGAGCCCCAGATGTATCATGCGGGCCCTGAAACTGGGTGTGGTAACACACACATGTAATACCAGTGCTGGGGAGTCTGTGACAGAAGGATCACTATGAATCTGAGCTGCGTAGTGAGACCCTGTATTAAATAGAAATAAATAAATAAATAAATAAATACATTTTATTTATTTTATTGGGTGGATGCCATTTTCATCTTCATTTAAATTAAGGAAAGCAGAAGCCTACTTGCTTAAGTTTTTCCCACTGGTAAGTAGATGCATGCTTTGAGTATAGATCTGGATCTTTTAGTGAGCACAAACACAAGCCTTTCAACATTCCTGGGTCTCCATTTACCAACTATCCTTGGTGATCTTTAAAGTTCATTAGGGGTCCCACATAGGTGTGGGATCTGGGTGGAGCAGTCATGGCTGTCGGTCAGCTGACCCAGGCAGAGGTCTTGCTACTTACTGCAAGTTGTTTTCTTTCCTTCCTCTTACATCTAAATTCGTTGATTTTGTGATGGCACCAGCATCTACTCTTTCCCAAGCCTGATGTCTGATTTTACTGCTCCCACAACATTTTTTTCCAGTGGCCTGTGAAATGAGAGACATAAGAACAAAGAAGTGAGCTTTGGAAAAAATAAATAGATTCTATTTTGGCTGTCCAAGTCTGTGTTGATGTTGGCATGGCCATGATAAAACAGGGTGACTTTGCTTTAGCTTTGCCAGGTGGTAGTCTCTTCATAAATTCATGTCCTGTGGCCCAGGATTTGCTGAATTTTCATAAATGTAAAAGCCCCCCAACCAGTGACAGTTAAGCAGGGCTTTTAAAACTACGTGCAGTGAGAGAGTAGGTTTTGGTTTTTAATTCTTCAATATGCTTTGGACTGTGGCTTTTGTAAAATTAAAACTACATTGCTAAAGAAACAAAATTAAAAACAAGGATATATGAGTGCAAGCTCTTTTTAAAAATCTTTAGGGTTGGTGAATGTCAAATTTCTCTGACATATAGCTTAAACTTGTCAACACTTACCTTCAATTTCTGTCCTTCTTTTGAGGACTCACAACCACAGTTCATGGATGCTCTGTGTTGCAGAAAGGCTATTTAGTGATAGCAGGTTCTTAATAATGGAGTTCTCGATAGAATTTAGCAGCCTGGTGAAGTGGAGGGGGCAGTGTTTGTGTACTTTTCTTAGATAACTTTTAATTTAAATATAGTACTTCTTTTTAGTGTAAACTTAGGCTACAAACCGCAGTAGTGTTAGCTGTACGTTTGAGTTTGGTTCCAAGAGAGGTTACATCACTTTTATATCCTACATTTAAGATGCTATTGAAAGATTTATTCTTCTGGGTTGTCCTCATGGTCCTCCCACACCCCTGAGGATAGTTCTGTTAGAGCCCCACCACTCTTCCTCACCCTGTCTGCACTGCAGAACCCAACTACAGACTTGATTTCAAAACCCTGGACTCCTACTTCCAACCAGCACCCAGGCCTAGCATATGTGTGTGTTTGTGTGTGTGTGTGTGTGTGTGTGTGTGTGTGTGTGTGTGACCACCCACCCACTGGAACCTCTTCCATCAGACAGGCCTGGCATGGAGCCCCTGGCAGAACTCCCTGCAGAGAGGCTAGGGACAAGACCCATCCAGCTAATCTAGGAGCTGAACGTCTTGCCAGAGGCAAATAGTGGGTTCCCTTCCACTGGCTGCAGCGCTAAGTAATGTAGCACAGCAGCCAGACCCAAGCCAGGCTCAGCTGAAAGAGTTCAAATTTCGTAGATCTAGGCCTGGGGCTCACAGTTAAGAGTTTGCCTTAGATCTTGGAAGAGACTTGCGATTTGGACTTTTCAGCAATGCTGAAGCTGTTGGAACTTTGGCAACTCTTAGAGATGGACTAGAATGTCCTTTGCACAGAGGGATGTGCATGAGACTTTGGGGGTCCAAGAATGGGATATTATGGTTAGTTTCTAGTTTTCCCCCCAAAGCCTCATATAGTCATGGGACTTCTAGAGTTTGTGATTAAGTCATGATCCACTGGATTGTGGATGATCCAAGGCTGGGGTTATGGGTCTTAGTACTCCTGGGATTAAGTGTGTGTACTTCCCCCAGCCTGAGGCAGAGAGCCTGAATGCAATTTAAGAGAGACTTCCTCTGTTGCCATTGTTGCTGTTACTCCTCCATTTTGCTCCTACTCTCTGTCGCAGCCATGAGCTGCTGCCCTCTGCCATGTGCCAGCCTGCTTGGAGTAAGCTGAGTGTGGACTGAAACCTGCAGTGACTGTGAGCTAAATAAACCTTTCCTTCCTTAAAAAAAGAGATTATTTTAAAAACTATTTAGAAATTGTAATAGCTATTTTACTTGTTGTTATGGTTTATGTATGTGCCCCCCAAAGCCTCATGTAGTCATGGGGTAGCTTCTGGAATTTGTACTTGATTATTGTGAGAATGGGTGCTGCACCTCCCCTGGGGCAGGTGATTTGCATTTCAGAGTAAGGAAGAGAAGTTAGCGCTTGAGCTGTTCTTTCTGCTGCCCTCTCTTTTGCTCTTAGCTGCCACCATGACAGGTTGCCCTCAGCCATGTGCCACCCTGCCTTGGAGCCAGCTGAATATGGACTGAAATGTCCAGTAACTGTGAGCTAAATGAACCTTTGCTTCCCTCATTTTGAGTGTTGGGTATTTGTCGTAGCAACAAGAGAAGACTAAGACACTTGTTATCATATAGTTAACTATAAAGAGACACACATTGCAGTTTAAAAAGTTTAGTAACTATCTTAATGTAGCCAATTTCCTTTGTGTACTTGTTTAATTTGATCTCATGCATTAAAAATATAATTTGAGGTGTGTCCCATAGCAGACACTAGATTGCTGAAGTGTCACCATGACTCAGTCAAGCGTGAGAGCGCATTTACAGTGGCAAGAGCACTTGAACACATTTTCAGAACAATTTTCTTCATTCAAAGATTAATAGATTGCAACTAAATGTTTATGGGTTCCTGGGAGACTAGGGCTCTCTAGGGAAGACCAGAGTTCTGGGATAGCATCTAATTTAATTTTGATTTTTAATGTCTACAAATTGAGTCAGTCCTGTGTTCTCTTCCCAGATACCTTGAGTGTGTTGGGGCCAAGCCTTCCTGCTGTAAGGTCATGAGGATGTCCTCCTCAGAGGAAGATAGTGATTACTAATTAACTAACAGTTTTGATTCTAAAAGAGAAATCCTGGTAATGATTTGCATTATCAATCATTAACATGTTCTCGATAGGCTGCTAAACAGTTTAATAGGGAACGGTTGCTCATGTGAATTGCACTTTTTGGCTCTGTTATTGGTCAGTCCTTCAGGGGGAGCAGGGACAGCTGTGAGAGACAATGAGGTAAGTTTGTGAACCGCATATTCACTATGGCTACAGATGTCCATATATGCTGATTTTTTTTTTTTTTTTTGGTTGTAATGCCCTTGTTAATTTGTTACAGGCAAAAGTAACAACAAGAAAAACATTACAACAATACGAATAGAAAAATTCTTTTAAAATTGTTTTAAATCTTACTTTCAGAGAGAGAGAGAGAGAGAAAGAGAGAGAGAGAGAGAGAGAGAGAGAGAGAGAGAGAGAGAGAAAGAGAGAGAAAATGAATGTGTTTATCTATGTAATCCTGTGTGTATTCCTCAGGTCCCAGCTAGATCTGTAAGCCTAATTATAGCTAAACCTCTCTCTCTCTCTCTCCCTCTCTCTCTCTCTCTCTCTCTGTGGTGAGATGTGAGGTATTATTTATTATGCAGGATGAGGTTGCAGGGAGGAATTCTAGAAATGCTGTGGGGAGTGTCAGGGGAAGGAGTTAGAATTTGGTAGGAAGGGTTAAATGTTTTGAGATATTCCTTCTAAAACCTTGTAGAACTGTGAGAAAGGACCATAATTACAGAATCGATTGTAATCAGGAAATTGGAGCCGGGCGTGGTGGTGCACGCCTGTAATCCCAGCATTCGGGAGGCTGAGGCAGGAGGATCGATGTGAGTTCGAGACCAGCCTGGGCTACAAAAGTGAGCTCAAGGCCAGCCTGAACTGCATAGTGAGACCCTGTCTCAAAAAGAAAAAAAAAAAAAAAAAAAGGAAATTGGGAAATTTATTACTGTGTTTAGGGGTTGGTACTTTTGTTGATCAAATATAGAATTATTTTAGGGAAGAATCTGAAGAGATGTGTATGTGTGTGTGTGTGTGTGTGTGTGTGTGTGTGTGTGTGTAACATTGGGGTGCATGGAGGAGTCTGTGTATGGTGAGGGTCAGGCCAGATCTCCTATGGAAGTTAGAAGGGATCCATGAAGGAAAGACATGGCTCGTGGACTTACAGTTGTGTGGGACGTTTCCAGAGGGAGAAGGGAAGACAACGGGTCATTATTGACATCTTCCTGATGAAATTTAAGAATGAATGAGCTCCTACTACGTAACAGAGTCTAGCAGGATACTTGTGGGAACCTCTTTTCTGGCTGGTCACTGGTGTGGGAAGAGCAAATTCCTACTGGGGAAAGGAGAGAGGTCAAGATCAATTCCAGGGTCTCCGTGGAAAGGCTCCAAGTGGGCTCATGATACCAGGTCTGAGCTGTCACTGTTGCTGAGGATGCACTATCTCCACACACCTTTCTGGTCTGTGTCAGTTGTGCGACAGCGAATGAGCATGTGGAGGTGGACAGTGAGAGGGTGAGAGGGGGCAGTCTTCAGTTTGCCTTGCTGGGTAGGTGCTTGTGCTACAGGGTCCAAAGGAAGAGGGATGATATGATGGTCTCTCTTGCATTCTGAATCTGAGGTTACTTACACTTTCATGTGATGCCAGTGACTTTTACCAGGATTTGCTCAATGAATGAGTGATTTGCTCATGAATTTCAATGAACTGACAAAATAACTTTGTAAACAGCTTCATCAAGAGTATGAAATCACGAGTAAGTGGACCTAGAGGAAGACATTTTCCATTTAAAATTGGTTCAAGCTGGGTGTAGTGCTGCACACATAATCCCAGAACTCTGAGAGGCTGAGGCAGGAGGATAGCAAGTTTTATCCCGGCTTAGTTATCTAACCAGCATAGCAAGACTTTGTCTGTAAGTAAATAAATAGACAAAAAAACAAGCCCCCTTCCCTGCCCAGACAATTGGTTCAGATGGTGTATTATAAAGATAGACATTGTATGTTCTCGGCCTGGGCCCATAGAAAGATACAATTGTCTTCTAGAGATGATCTTTTTGGAATTCCTAAGTTATTTAAATTTTAGAAAAGTTAATTTTCTAAATTAATATGTACAGTCATTTTAATTATTTAGATCCCTGAATAATTATTTATCCCCTGAATAGCCTTAGGGGAGTGTGCTGTTTTTCCCCCAAAGTCACACAGCTCAGTAGGGTCCGAGCTAAATCTTAGGTCTCTCCACTTTGTATGTGACCAGACTTGCAAAAACAAAGACACAAACAAACAAAAAGCTGTTGCAAATTTTTTTCCCTTCTCATCCTTAGCTAGCCTGGAGACAGTGGAGCCAGCTGTGAAGTATTGCCCAGTATTTTTGAGGAATAGCCAAGCTTTCTAAGATTTTCTTTTCAAGTTATTCCTGGTCTTCATGAGAGTAACCTCTTTTCAACTAGATTTCTTGGCTTATGTTATTTATAATGTAAATATGTAAATATGAGCCCTTCATATACAAATTAGATGCTGGTTGTAATTCAGAAAAAATGAGTTATTTAATTTTCTAAATTAATATGTACAGTCATTTTATCTTTTTTTGTCTTTTTTCTGTTTTGTTTTGTTTTTGAGACAGGGTCTTGCTATGTAGTTCAGACTGACTTTGAGTTCACTTTTGTAGCCCAGGCTGGTCTCAAACTTGCACTGATCCTCCTGCTTCAGCGTCCCAAGTGCTGGGATTTATAGGCAGGTGCCAACACACTCAGCTGTACAATCATTTTAATTATTTAGATCCCTGAGCTTCAATAATTGTTCATATAACCATGCCATTCAAAGAGACAAAAATAAAGAGTCTCTGTCCTTTATGTATAATAATTCTTACTTTCTGGGTGAGATTTTTCCTGAATAAACTTTTATAATTCTAACTCTCCCACATTCTTCATATTTTTCCTATACTTCATTTTCCTGAATAGCCCTTGTATAGATCAGCCTGTTGTATTTTATTTACAGTTACTCTGTTTTCTATCCATAACAACCTAAGTTCCACTGGAGCAAGAATTTTTATCTGTTTTGGTCATAGTTGCATAACCAGCTTCTAGAAGAATATTTGGCACATAGTAGGAGCTTAATAAAACCATTGATAAACAAACAGAATGCAAACTGCTTTTTTTGCTACCCTTGAGTAATCTGATGACAAATAAAGCTGAGAAATGAGACTCAACCCCTTCAGTAATCTGATGACGAATAAAACTAAGAAATGAGACCCATAAGCACCTTGTCCACCTTGACATCATAGAGAATTTAAAACCATGCTGTAAACTATAAACTTAAAATGAGTCAATGTCAAATATCTACAGAACACTTTCAGTCCCCCAGGATGTAAGGGGACAGAAACATTGCAGAATTCTTTTTCTTTTTGCTTCTATAAGCCTTTTAGCCTAATGGTTGTCTTCCTCTCATCTTACTTCTCTTAAGTTAGAAAGTTATCCATAGGAGTATAGATTTTTTTTCTTGTATTTGCATCACATAGTAGGAGGTGATAGGACATTAGCCTTGAGCACAGTGAGTTTGGATTTAGACTGCATGCTTTGAGGTCTGACTCTGTTACTAGGAAAATCTTGAGCAGCCTACCCAGTTAATTTATTTGTAAAATGGGGGGTAATAATTTCTATTCTTAAGTTGACTATGATGACTAAAAAAATAATGCATGTCAGGGCTCAGCCTAATTCCATGAGAGCACCAATCACATGGCTAATGACATAGATGCAACGTGATACAACCACAGTTTCAGGGAAAGCCTATATGAAGAATGGATAAAAGCCTTGGCTGTAGAGTCCAGAGGGCAGGTCATTAAATAGTGGCTTTGTGCCTTATCGGCTAGATGACATGAAGTAGGATAAAAGACCTGAGTGAACTTTCATTTCCTCATCTAAATCTGGGGTATTGGAGTAACTCACGTGGGGTTGTTATGAGGATGGCATGTGACATATTCAGGAAAGCCCTCAGTACATTTGCTCAATCATTACCAACTGCAATTAGTATTATCATTAGTATGAAAATCTTTGTCAAATAAAAGTATTTCAATATGCATGAAAAGTTGTTTGGAGTATCATAGAATTTATGAGCTTTCAAAAAAGTCACTGTATCATGATTTTAAATAATACATTTGTTTAGTACTTTCTGTATGACCACATATACTGTCTCTAATTTTTACTCTTTCATATAGTGAAAAACCTTTATCTATGCACACATTCATCTTCAAATGTGTAAGTGCATTTATGGGATAAATTTGTTTTCTTTTCTTCTTTTCTTTGAAAAAAAAATAACCAAGAAGTATTTTCACCAGGAAAAGCTGGTAATAACCTCCTGCGAGGAGGGTAAGGAGAAGTTTACAGGATAAATTTCTATAAGTAGAATGATGGGGTCACAAGTATGTAATAATAATAGTTGTTACCAAAATTCCATAGTGTATATGGTGATTATAGTTTTACCAGCAACATGTGGGTATTTCTTCAAAGTGTCTTAATAGTATGCTTTTTTTCTTTTCTTTTTTTTTTTTTTTTTGTCTTTTTGAGACAGGGTCTCGCTGTGCAGTTGAGGCTGGCCTTGAGCTCACTTTTGTAGCCCAGGCTGGTCTCAAACTTGCCTGATCCTCCTGCCTTAGCCTCCTGAGTGCTGGAATTACAGGCGTGAGCCACCACGCCCTGCTATGTCTTAATAGTATGCTAATAAAAACTTGAAAAATTTAAAATATTAGTTTAAAGAACATTCATCTCACAACTATTAACAATAACCAAAGATAGAGAAGCAGTACTTGAAAGGCATTCTGATAAATCCTTTCCTTGTCAGTGGACATAAGATGAACTGTTTGCCTTATTATCAGTTTAATTTTATCAAGTATAGAAGATTGTTAATCACTGTGGAATTTTGTTGGTGAAATTAATAAGACTATGAAATAATAGAGATAGTTTAGGTCTAAGAAAGTTTAAGGAAGACTAAGAAAGAAAGATCATAGTGTATAAATAGTAGTCCCATTAAAGTGAACAGGGGCACATTATAGTTTATAATTGTACCCTGAGGGAGATGGCATACAAGCCTAGAATTTGTGACATAGAAAGCAGGAAGACTTTAAAAGCATCTTTAGTATATAACAACAGGACTTAGGACCAACTTGAAGAGATTCCTCCTGGGCAAAGAAGAGATGATATGAGAATTTATATTATTGCCGAATTAAGAAAGATCACATGCGTTTAATTCATGATTTTATAAACATGTTTGTAACAATAACAACATTTTCCCTCTTTAAAAAATTCTAGAAAAAATTCTTACTTTGAAAGCCTGTAAATAAAGAGTGAAACATTTATCCCATCATTCCTTTATGAACTGCATCTTCGTGAGCCCAGTAGTAGATAAGGGAAAGTTACATCATCCAATGGAAATATTTCATCCAATAAGCAATGAAAGAATCATAACATCACTGATTCGTAATTCTTGATGAAAAATCAATCTAGGAAATATTAGTGGCCATTACAATAAAAAAATTGGATGGACTTTACTTCTCATATTCATATTCACCATTGTTACTAAGACAAACAAATTGGATCAAAAATTTAGATCTAACAATTTATAACAGTAGAGAAACATGTTAGCATGCATGTGGATACAATGAACAAATCCAGATTGTGGGAAAACCCATACAATATATTATATGGATTAAAATAACTTAGATATAAACTGGTTACAATATATAAATGATACTTGCATCCTTAAGAGAGTAGTAGAAGCAGCAGCAGAATTTATCAGATGACTTGAATTTCATAATTCACAAGGTATTTGATGACAATAAGGAATTATTGTAAAAAATTTTAGATATAATATTTTGCCTATCATAAAAATTCTTACTTTTTAAAATATACTTAAATATTTTTAGACTAAGTATATGAAACCTGAGATTTTCTTTAAAAACATCCAGAGATTGAACAGGAGTTGATTAAAAAAAAAAAAACAGATTATGAGTGCATGGAGATTTGTTATACTCTTCATTTTGTACATTTGTGGTTTTCCACTCTTAAAATTTTATGATCAAGTGCTGAATAAAATTCGAATATAAAGCTATTTTTTCCTTTTGTAGATGGCCAGAAAGAAGTTGAACAAATTTAGTCGGCTGGAGATTGTGCTCAGCGTCCTTTTGCTTTTAGTGTTCATCATTGCTGTTGTTCTAATTGTGCTTTTGGCCACAGGACCTGCAGAAACAAAAGGTAACAAGGCACTTTGGGGTTCTCCCATCTTATATTACTCTTGTCAGAATAAAACCCTCATTGAGGCTGGAACCAAGGATGTCATGTTCATTGGTTGTATGTGTGTGTGCATGCATGTGTGGTGTGTGTGACTTGATGTGATGGGGGAAACATTTAATTAAAACTATAGCAGCTTAAAAGCATAGTCCTTATAGGTATAAATTTGAATGCTTTCAATTTCTGAATTAATTAATGCCTTGGATTAAATTCCAAAGCAGCATGAAATAAGTTTGCTGAATTTTGGTGAATAATTCTAATTCTGTTAATGATGTTGAACAGTATGCTTATGTAAAAGGAGGGGTACCTAAGTATATAATTAATTAAAGCATTTTAGGGCCAAGTTTCATTCTTTAGCAAAGAAAACCAACCAAATTTCTGTATTAAAAGTTCATTGCACTGTTATATCCCCAAAGATGAGCTGAACTGTGCTAAATTATCCAGGATTTCCAATCTGATTCACCTAGGATCAATATCTTAGGGGAACTTGGTAATACAGGGTTATAGAAAAGTCTTCTTTGCCCTTTCTGCTGCAAGTATTTCTACTTTTTATAGGAAGTTAAAGAATCCTCTTTTATTTTAAAGAGAATAAAAATAATAAAAAAATACAAACAATACAAAATTTCAATCCTAACCATCATTTAATTCTTGAAAATTCTGTGATCCTGAAGATGAAATTACAGTCCATATGCAGAAACTGGTACAGTTTGCTTAACATACCACCCAGTGAAAGCCTCACTTTTCTCTTAATGTCATTACTGGTTATATAGTATTGCAATACCTTAAAGGAAAATTACTTCTTCTTGGTTTAATGTGCAATTAAAGTGCCCTTTGTTTTTTCTCTCTTTCTTTTTTAAAGAAACACAAATAGAAAAAGAAAAGCATTAGAAATAATATAAAATTTCATAGAATAAACTGACAGCAATTCAGCAATGCTGTATTGCATATTATCTTCAAATTAGTTGTTTAGGTTACTGTATATAAATTTACAACACTGGTTAAAAAAAACCCAACAAAAATATTGTAAGAAATTAAAAAGAAAATAATAAGAATAAAAAGAAAAAAATTGAGCATTACTTGCTCCTTTCAAAAGATCAACAGAAATTGGCAGTATAGTTATCCAAACTACCATACATATTGTCTTAGTTACTTTTCTCTTGTTGCTGGGACAAATACTCAACACCCAGAATGAAGAAAGGAAAGGTTTATTTAGCTCACAGTTACTGGAGGTTTCAGTCCATATTCGGCTGGCTCCAAGGCTGAGTGGCATATGGCAGAGAGCAGCAGTTCATGGTGGAAGGACAGCAACAAAATGGTGACAGAGGTAGCCAACCAGTCAGGGTAGCAGAGCAACAGCTTGTGTCTGTCTCTCTGTTTCTCTTTATATTCAGGCTCTCTGCCTCAGCCTATCCACCTTAGGTCACACCCATAATCCCAGAAATACTCAAGCCATAATCCCATCAGTACTAAAACACATAATCCCAGGGATCATGAGGCAAGTCTCAAACTCTAGAAGTCCCTGCCCCATGATTGCATGAGGCTTTGGGGGTACAACTAGACATAAACTATAACACATATATACATAAATATATTTTTTTCTTTTATTTTGGCCTTTTCCTCATCCTACTTTTGTTTTGTCTTGTTTTACTGATCCTGTAATCAAAGTTCTCTAGTTCTGGTGTAGGCTCTAGCTTCCAGTTTCTAGACTGATGAGTTCCCTTTGCATTTTTTGGTCGTTAGAGACAAATTTACAGAAGAACTAACTTTCTTTCTTTCTTTCTTTCTTTCTTTCTTTCTTTCTTTCTTTCTTTCTTTCCTTCTTTCTTTCTTTCTTTCCTTCTTTCTTTCTTTCTTTCTTCCTTTCTCTCTCTCTCTCTCTCTTTCCTTTCTTCCTTCCTCTCTGTCTGTGTCTCTCTGTCTCTCTCTCTCATATTATTTTATGGAATGTTCTATGGGGTGTTCAGGGTTTCCCTACTAGATCAGTCTGGTAGTGATCCACCTGTTTCCAGCCTCCCAAGAGCTGGGATTACAGGCATTTGCCACCACACCCAATCTCAACTGCCCTCTCAGCTTGCCCCGGTGGGCAGGGCCTGACAGCGGATAGAACTCCTGGGCTAGTGCTTTAATCTGCTGAGCTATTTGGCTGGCCCTTCCATTGCTGAGAAGTTTGCTTTTCCAGTGGATTGGCTGTTGACAAGTAAGCAGAATTGAGGTGTAGTGACTAGGGTGTCTCTCATTGCGCATGTTCTGCCAGGGGCTGGAAGTCAAAGACCGGAGCAGAGATCTTCAGGTTTTAGTCTGAAAGGGCAGGTAGTAAATATGCATGGACCATACTTTTCTGTCATCACTGCTTAATGTCATCTTTATAATATAGCAGCAAGTATAAAGAAATGAGTGTGGCTATATTCCAGCAATACTTCATTTAAAAAATAGAATTTGACCTGATTTGTTTCAAAGATCATAGTTTGTTGGCCCTTAGACTAAAAGAAAACAATTTTCTCATTTTCATCAACTTCTAGTCCAGTGATTGAGTTTTTTCTCACATACGTATTGGCATGCAGGGAGACACTATTGACTTGTGAGTAGAAAGGTTTACAGAGAGGCAAAAACAATCAGCAAGACAAAATGAGGGGGCTGGGAAGATAGCTTCAGTAGAATAAGCACTTGCCTGGGAAGTGCAAGGGTCCAAGTTCAATCCCTGGTTCCTAAAAAAAAAAAAATGAGGCTTTAGAAAGTGACAATGTATAAACTGGAGGATATTAGAGTGAAGCCCACTTAAAAGTAGAGTTTATTTGTTGAGAGTGTTGGAATTATGGGGCTATTGCGTGCCTGTGACATGTGCTGTTTGTTTTGGTGATGACCTCAGCTCCTGAGACAACTGATACCCCGATTCCTGAGCCGGTGTGCCCCGTGGTAAATGAAGTGGAACGGATAAACTGCATCCCTGACCAGCCACCAACAAAGGTTTGAGTTAGAGATCTTGTTTTTGTTTAAGAGTTTATTCCAATACATAGTTTTCTCCTTCATTATTATTGTTATTATTGTTATTATTTATTTATTTATTTTTTGTCTTTTTGAGACAGGGTCTCGCTATGCAGTTGAGACTGGCCTTGAGCTCACTTTTGTAGCCCAGGCTGGTCTCGAACTCGCACCAATCCTCCTGCCTCAGCCTCCCGAGTGCTGGGATGGGATTACAGGTGTATGCCACCACACCCGGCTGCCTTCATTATTTTTAATTCTATTTGTGATTCATACGGAGCTGTTTGTCCTGCAGCTGTTAGCAGCTCAGGCAAACATTGTATCCTTGCTCACGTGATGTGCAGCTTTGAGGGAAGTGGAGTGGGAAATTTCCCTTGGGTTCTCAGATTTCACAAATAAAAGTAAGGTTTCACAGTTAAATTTGAATTTTAGAGAAACCATGAACGTATTTTTAGTTTAAATATATTCCGTGTGAGATTTGTGACTTACTACAAATATATTTATCTTTCATCTGGCAAGGCAATTTGATTACTAGCTTTCCCTGACTCTGTCCCTACCTCTGTTCTTTGCCTCTGTTGCTTTTCCTCCTTCCAGCATTTCAAAAGGTTATTTAGAGTCGACAATAAAACAATCATACATGTGCGTGAAGCGTGATTTAAAATAAGGACAAAGTTTCAAGAGCGATGGTTTGGGAGAAAGAGGATAATCAACACCAGAATAAAGATAACACAGCATCTGGACATTTACTTAAATCTAGTATATCTTGAACACTGGCTGAAGTGCAGCTGATTACGTTGACAATAAAGTCATTATACACTCTTTACAGCCACTTTTTACTTTGAGAGTAAAACGATATCTAAACGAAAACTAATTACAGCATTGTAAATGAAGTCCATTGAGATGCAATGGCAGACTGGCCTCAGATACAGAACGCGTGCTTCGTGTATCTATGCCTTGATTCGCGCGTTTGTCTCTGTAGTCAACCTAGTCTCCGTAGGGTGTAGTAATGTGTGATGTTCCTGAGGGTTTCTATTTTGCCAGTATGCTCAGGACCTAAACATCCATTTATGTTTTCTCTCCTATTAAAAGACAAAATCTGCTCAAGTAGTTTACTCTGTTTTTGGGAAATGGGTAAGCTGGAGGTAGGTATGATATGCGGTGAAGAAGTTATCAGAATCATAATTTTGATGATCTCAAGAAAAAAATAAATAAGACAAATAACTGAGGAATAGAAACTCAATCAGAATGCATGGTGTTCTCAAATATCCAGACCTTCAGTATTTTTAAGCATCTGGTAATTGATTTAACCTTCTCCCTTCCCAGAAGCATTTTATCTGGTTGGATCAAGATGGCAATAGTGTTCCTGGAATATATTTATGAAACAGCATAATGCCCAATGTGATTGGCATAATGTGAGAAAAGAGAAGAAGAGGGTTGGTTATGAGGTGGTGAGGCGTTGGAAACCAGGCAAGACATTTGTTTTGGGTGTAATACACAGTGGCCTGGAATAGCCATTTGAGGCAGAAGAGCAAGGAATGAATAAGACAGTTAGAGAAATAAAGGCAAAGAAACAGACAAGGGAGAGAGAAAGAAAGGCACTTTAAGTTTGGGCCAAAATTAAAGATAAATAGCATTTTAATGGACAGAGATGAAAACAGTGGGAAATAAATTCAAGATAAAAGATAATATATACAAAGTTACAGAAAGGGAAATTACAGGGCACTTACAGGACAGATGGAATGGTCACAGATGGGGTGAATGCCAGAGGGATGATCAGGTTAAGACTGTAAGTCAGGTTGGGGCTCAGTGTTAATGCACTGCTTCATCAACAGGAATGTGAAGCTGTGGTCTTGCTGTCTTATGCCTAAGCAGGATGATTGGCACAGTAGGATGTTGGGTACACAGATACATGGTGTGTACTGATTAGCTTGTCCCTATTACATTGTGCTAGGAAGACAGTTGTTCAGAAATACACTTAGAAGCCCATTGCTTCCTACATGTGTCATTCCTGCCCTATCCCATCTTGTTACTGGACATCGGATAGCTTTAGACTAAATACTGCTACAGTAAGGGTGTTTTTTTGCTGGTTTTTGCAAGACTTTTCAATAGATATGTAGTTTAATAAATGCCATGTGGCTTTTTCTACATGACGTACTCAAGGGACTTTGTGACCTTGGTGTTCATTCATTGACATATTCCTTTTTTGCTCTCTCAGAAATTCTGCCGCTCTCAATGATCTATTTTCTCATGGAGGGCATATCTTAGGCAACTTCTTGTATTTGTTGTATGTCTTGGGCACTGTATGCTGATCTAGTCTATTGTTGTGAGGCTGAGCTTATGGATAATGATGCATGTATGTGATGTGAATGTTAAATGGAGTATACACTGGAGGAGAGCAGGAATTACGCATCTTGAGGCCAACCAGGTGGAATGTTGTGTGCTAAGGGCACTGTTGTATAACTTTATCATCACTAGCTTTCCCTTAGGATTACATGTAGAAGAACTAACTCTATAAATTTCTTTGCACATGATTCTTGGTTGTGGATGCCATTATTTCTTTCCCAGCAATGTGGGAGGGAATCCTGTGTGCAGGACAGAATCCCTTGAATCTACTTGGGGGTTCTTTTTTTTTTTTTTCTTTTGATAATAGACTTTGGATTCACCTTCATGAATCCCAGAGGAAAAGAGCAGCCATCAATCTTGATCTAGTCCTGATGCTTCATTCTGTCTTGTGATGGGCAAGAGGCTGTCTCTACTCATCCTTCCTACTTTATGTCAGACCTGCTGCTCTCTCTGCTGTCAGACTTTTGTTTGCAATTCTGTTTTGTAGTTCCATTATGATTTTAGTTTCTCCTCTTTTTTTGTTGGTACAGTGGACCAAACTTGGGACCTTGTGCTTGCCAGGCACATGTTTATGCTACTGAGCCATGTCCCCAGACCTTGATTTTAGTTTCTGAGGCAGAGTCAGAAGAACTTTTACTTGACTCTTCTGTTTAATTCCTTTGATTTGTATTTTAGAATATTTTTTCTTAGTAATATTTTCCAGACTTAATACTTCATTTACATTCTCACTATTATCACTAGGTCATTACTCCAGTGTCTTCTAGAATCTCTTTCTTTTTTTATTTTATTTATTTATTTATTTGTTTATTTTTTGTCTTTTTGAGACAGGATCTTGCTATGCAGTTCAGGCTGGCCTTGAGCTCACTTTTGTAGTCAAGGCTGGTCTCCAACTCACACTGATCTTACTGCCTCAGCCTGCCAAGTGCTGGGATTACAGGCATGTGCCGCCATGCCTGACTTCTCCTAGAACCTCTTCTGAAATTCATTTTTCCCATCTACTGTACTGAGTGTATGATTAATACTGCTCTCTTTAACATCCTATTTTGACTACATTTCTATCCAAGTCTAGTACTTATCTTAACAGTTCATTATGTATATTGGGTCAAGTTGAAATACTTTGTTTTGTCATCTAAGACCTTTTTAAACTTTCCTTGTGCCTGTATATGTTCATGTAGCTCATATTCCCTTAAATATTTTGGATATAAAGGCAGGCCAAGTCGCTCAGCAGATTAAAATGACTGCTTAGGCAGACACAGGGGCTGGGATTCCATCCCTGGGCATTCCTTGCCAGCTCTGCCACCAGGACACATTGAGACAGCAATTGAGGCTGGGCTTGGTGGCTTGTACTTGTAATCTCAGCACTTGGGAGGGTGAAAAACAGGAGGGATCATTATGAGTCTGATCTGTGAGATGCTGTACTAAATACAGAAAGAAAAAAAAATGGAGATAGCTCTCTACATTGATTTCTTTTTAAAGAATTTTTTATTTTATTTAGTTTTTTTCTTGTTTCAGAACCTTTATTTGTTTATTCACTCATTTTTATGGCTGGCTCAGCCTGCCCTGAGGGCAGAGCTGGCGCAGCATGTGGTGCTGAGGATCGAACTGTGGTCCCTGAAGCCGCTCAAGCTTTCCCAAGCAGGCGCTTTAGACCACTGAGCCATCCTGCCGAGCCCCTCTACATTGATTTCAAATCTCTCAATTGACTGAATAAATTCAATGTGTTTAAAAAATAATTTTATAACTTAAGCACAGTGACCAACACAGTGCCTTTAATACACTCCCCCTCACTATTCTATGGTTTTTGCCACTTTCTAAAGCAATTCCAGAAGTTATCTTTTGAGAGTTTCTTTATGAGGTATCATAAAAAATACAGTGACTGCTGTTGCCAACTGCCATCCAATGGAAAGGCAAGTTCATAAGAACTTTACTATGTGTCATTTTTTGCCTTATTCAGTGATTCTGGCACTGATACAGGGATAAAAACTGACCTGGGGTGGATGACTTCCAAATGACACAGGGAGCCTCCAAATGATATAAGGGAAGAAATGATCTCCTGACCTGACCTGGGATGAGATTGTGTTCTCTAAAAGTGAAGAATGAATTTTAGGAACAAACAGAGATTATGAGCAGAATATATTTATTTGGGAGAAAGAAAGCTCCTGTCCGAAAGAGGGATAGGAGGGGGGCCTGAGTGGGTTGTCCCCAGGAAGATGTCTCTTCCTGGGACTTTCATAGAGGAAAATCATGTAGTGAGGTGGGTCTAAGGTGGTGGAAAGGACATGGGAACTCCCTTAGGTTGGCATAAGGTGGGACAAAACTATGATCAACCAATGAGATTACAAGCACCACTGCACAGGTAAAATTGATTAAGTCCAGTACCAAATGGGGGAGTGAGTCATATAGCAAGTGAGCATGAATACCAGGTCAGGTTCTCTTCCTTTTTGGGGTTGGTTAGGGCTCTTTCAAGGTAATTGATGCCTATTTAGAGTATCAGTCATTGATGACCATCCCTAGGGAAGTACATAGCTGTATTTGCTTCTTCTCTTCTTGAGATCTGACCCATAGGGGTGTGTCTGTCTCTTCCAAGTTGCCAAGTCACCTTGTCTTCCATATTGTTTCTTTGAGGGCCTGACCTTGTTCGACTGCCTATAATATTTCTGTTTGATTCAGCTGTCTGCAACTGTCTATGTGACTTCTGGTTGTTCTTCCAAATCAAAATGACCATGAAAGGTAAAAGTTTTGAACTGAATCAGGACATGGAGGCACCTAACAGGACAACATGGAAGATGTCCTCCAGAACTGCTTCTCAAAATGTCAACAGTGATGGCATAAGTGTATTTGCAGTGAAGAGAAGTATTTGGAGGGGGCCTAATGGGAAGATATCTTTTTGAAGGTTTCACTATGCGTTTCATACTGACTTTGAACTGACCTCAGTTTGTAGCACAGGCTCTCCTTGAACTCACAGCAACCTTCCTATGTTAGCCACTGCTGGGGTTACAAGTGTGGATTACCACACTCAGAAGAAAGGTATCTTTTACTGAAGTATTTTTTTTTTAAATTTAGTCATATTTTTGACCATGCCATGTAGCTTTCTCCATCCTTCATAAAAGTGGCTTTATCCTCCTTCTGGAGCTCAAAGTTGGGAAATTCCACCAATAGAAGTGCTGTAGGTAGCTAAATTAGATAGAAATGTTATAGGCAGTTAGACAGGGCCAGGTCCTCAAGGATGACATGGAGACAAGGTGACTGTACAGCTAGAGACAGACACTCCTCCCCTGTGGGCCAGATCTCAAGAGAAGAGTAAACAGAAGCAACTAGATACTTCCTTAAAAGTGGGCATCAGGGATTGATATGATAAATATCAATCCCCTTGAAAGAGCCTAGGAAGAGTTACAGGCCCAAACCCAATAGGTGATATTCTTGCCTGCTTGCTATGTGACTTGCTTTCCCATTGAATCCTGATTTAAATCAGTTTTATCTGAGCAATGGTGCTTGTTATCTCATTGGTTGACCATAGTATTTGTCCCACCTCATGCCCACCTAAGTGAGTTCCTATGACTTTCACATCTGACCTGCCTTGCCACGTGATTTTACTCTATAAAACCCCTGGAAAAGGCAACTTACAGGGGCAACCTGCTTGGGTCCCCCTTCTGTCTCTTCTCGCAGATAGAAGCTTTCTTTCTGTTCATTCTGCTCTTGACCTCCATTTGTTCCTAAAATTCATTCCTCTCTTACAGAGAACGCAAACTCATCTACATATCTTTTAGGTTGGAAGTTTCATTTTTCCCCTATATTAGAAGGACAAAGAAACAATGTAGCCAATTTCCAGATATCTAGCTCAGGAAAGAGAGGGTAGATAACAATTTTAAATACTTTCATATTTTTTGAATTAGAGTATACTATGAAAACATGGAAATGCTTAAAATAAATCCCTGTGCCCTAAGTCACCACTTCAGAATAGTTAGGCTGAGGGCAATAAATAAAACCTGGAAGGTGTAACAGATATAGTGAAATGGAAAGAAAGGGAACTTCAGGGTTAAACAATGAAGATGAGAGAATGGAGAAAAGATAGGAAAAAGGTAAGGGAAAAACATGCAGACATACAGGATGGCTGAGGTGGTTGTACTGAAAACTTCTATCAGTTTTTGGAAAATGGCATTTAATGTGCAGAATTTTTATGTTGACTAACTTTGTATGCTGATATCTGTGATTGAACAACTACACTGAGGACAGCAGTGTATAATACAAAAACCATGCTCAAATAACTGTCCTCTTTATCTTCTAAGTGTGTACTATTCCTAATGTCATATCAGTTATTATTATACTTGCTTTAAATTTAAAAAAATAAAAGGTAAAAAAAGAAAAAAAGACAACATGGAACTGGTATTTTTCATCAATCATTTTTTTTCTAGTAAATCCCTATAGAATGTGATTTAAAAAAAAAGTTAGACATTTTTACACAGATATTTAGAAATCTAAGCATATAAAAATTGTAGCAGGTCAATCCTATGGTATTTTTCCTTGTCTCATATTCTGTTACCCTTTTTGTTTTCTTTTAAAACAAACATTTATTTGAGAGAGAGTATAGCAATAATTGAAATTACATTAGAAGCAGCAAACATTTAAAAGATGAGAATGACAGGCATTCCAAGCATGGTTTTAACATTACACATGGTGTTTGATATTTAGAAAGATAGTGATGTTAAGCTCAAGTACCTATGTTCTAGAGTAATAGTATCACTAAGCTTCTCTTACAGAGGGTTGAGACCTGAAGTTTGCAGAGCAAAGAATTAGAGAAAAAGGAGGGCTACAAGGACAGCCAATACTTTGGCCTCAGCCCATCACGGTCAGTGAGGACTCAGGACATAAGAAAATTTGTACTGTAGCATCCTATAACTCAGTGGAGTACTAAATTTTCTGTTTAAGGAGATTATGGCACCACAGAGGAAAGGGATTGATGATGTATAGTGTGCCGAAGGAGAGTCACTTAGAGAGAAAACATTCTCTCAGGCTCTCACAGAGAGTAAACTGGTCAAGCAATGGCTGTGACTCATCTTTATGGCTGACACTGACAAAAGTTCTACAAAACACTGTACATGCTTTCAAGGTAAGTCCTGAGAGGATTTGGCTGACTTTGTCAGATATAAAAGTTACATGTTTTGTTATATAGGTCTTGCTTTAACTTGGCCTTAACTATCTGGCAGAAAAGTTTAACCCTAAGACATAAAAAGTAAGGCCAGATTAGTATGCTGAGCTGTAAAGGGCTCAAGTCAACAACTTCAGACATTGCCAGTTCTGCTGATAACCCATTATTTTTATGGAATACTGCTCTACATATACAACTACTTTCTCTTAGTTCAATGAGAAGAAATATTTGTACCAATAGTGTTTAGAAAAGTTATCATGTCTGCATCTTGTACTCTGAACAACTGCTATGAAGATGACAATATGCATTGTATTAATTATTATGGCTCTTAGTAACCTGTTTTGAAACTGTCTCATTATTATTTATTAAAAGTAATAAAAAATAAAAAATGGAGAAAACAGAAAAACCAGTGATATGTTAGAGAAGAACACTGCAGATTTAAATTTAGCAAGATCGTTGAAAAAATTATTCTGAAGTGCTTAATCAAAAAGAGAAAAAAGAAAAAAAGAGAGACATAAACAAAAATTTAAGATTTCTGTAAAGCAAGCAGTAATATGCAATTGTATGTCCAATCTCACATAACTATATCCGTTAATCTGAGCAACAGATTTGATGCTAAAAATAATACATCAACCATTGTTAATTAGCTGTTCTTGTTTTGGAAACCTGTAACATATGTATTGTTTTATGTTATCCTGTTTCTGTCTTTGTTTTTGATTTTTGTTCTTGCTTTTGTTTTTACTTTTGAAAATGAAGTTAAATTAAATTTAAAAAATAGAATTAGTGCTTTCAGGGACAAGTGTTAGTCGTCAGTATGATGACATTTGAGAAGTGAGTGTTTTTTTTTTTTTAAATTCAGAAATGTTATCTTTTATGGAAAACATACTTTTCCATAATGTTTCACTTATTTATTGGGCACCTGACAGCTTTCCAAATTCTAGTTTCTTATGATTATATTTAAGGGATTTATGATGTACAGAAAGAATATTGCGTTTTATTGTGATCATTCTGAGTTCCTCACCTTAAATTGCTGTTTACACATCATCAGCTCAGAGTTACTTCATGGCAGTGACTCTAATGTCTTCAGGGCAGACTTGAATTTATGAGTTGCATTTTGGGTTTGGTAGTATAGGTGCTGGGTGAGGGCACAGTGGAGCCCGGGATGCTCATCTTGGCTTGGCTTCTGGAAAGCGGACTTGACAACTGTCCCATTTCTTGCCAAATCCTCATCAGTGAGTGAGATAGTGTGTGCTCAGATAAACCTTTACTGGACCGATGAGGACTGAGCATGGTACCAAACTTTGGTTTAAAAGATTTTGCAGTAGTGTTCTCTAAGGTTTTAGGAAATGCACCCCAATATCTCAGTCCACACAGTGTAGTCTAGTTCTGGGTCATGAGAGAGGCAGCATGGCATATTTAATTCTTTTTCATCATACCTCACTTTAAGATGAAGTGAAGTAACTTTAAATCCCGACTCAGGATGATGTGTTATAAAAAGTTGTAATAGGGTCTGATGAGTACAAGTTAATCTGCAGTTCCTTTGTCACCACTGTTTTCAATTCCTTGAATTACTTCCTCTATTCTAAAATGGGCTGTTTCCCCTCATTCTGCTCACTGCTCTTGGATGCCTGCCTACAACTTCTTCCTCATATTGTTAGATTCCCTTGCATCTAAAACAGTCTTCATTAACTATTACAACATTAACAGAAGAGATATAGAAATTACATACTTCAAAATATATTTGGATTTGGCATGCATATGTCTAATGCCCCTTAAGGTGCAGCTCTGCTGCTTAGGACTAAAGCACCAGCTTCCTTAATCCACTTTATGCTGCTATAATGGAATTCCTGAGACTGGCTAATTTATAAAAAGGGAAAATTTATTTTTCATGGTTTTGGAGGATAAGAAGGCCACACCTAGGGGTCAGGATCTGGAAGGGGTCTCCATACTATAACCTTATAGGGTGAAAAGTAGAAGGGGGCTTTCATAGGGGAGCCTGATTCCAGTTGTAAGGTCTAATCGCCTCTTAATGGCCCCACCTCTTAATGTTATCATTTTGGGCTAGGCGTGGTTGTATAAACCTTTTATTTAATTTTATTTTAGGGGAGTGTATACCGGGTGTTCAGGGTCTGACTACTAGATCGGACTCCTAGTGATCCACCTGTTCACAGCCTCCCAAGAGCTGGGATTACACGTGTGTGCCATCATGCCTGGTCTCAATTGCTGTCTCAGTGGGGCCAGCATGGCAGGCCTGGGGATCAAACCCCTGGCCCCTGTGCCTGCTTGCAGGTGCTTTAATCTGCTGAGCTATTTGACTAGCTCAAAAAGTTGAGAAGGATTTTTTTTGGGGGGGGGGGGGCTGGCTCAAGCTGCCTTAAGGGCAGGTCTGGTAAGGCACTTGGAGCTGGGAATCGAACCGTGGTCCCCTGTACCTGACTGGGATTGCCGGTGTAGGAGCTTAAACAACTGTGCTAGCCTGTAAGACCCCATTTATAAACTTTAATCTCAGTACTTGGGAGGCTGAGGCAGAAGGATCCAGGTGAGTACAAGAATAGCCTGGGATACATAATGAGCCCAGGGCCAGCCTTAACTGCATAGTGAGACTCTATCTCAAAAACAAAGGAAACAAGGAAACAAAACACCTCATAGTGGCAACTTCTAAATTTTGTTTTTGTTGTTTGTTTTTGTAGTTCTTGAATTGAATCCAGGGCCTCATTCATACTAGGCCAAGTCCTCTATCACTGAGTTACAACCTTAGCCCAACTTCTGAATTTTGGAGCAAACACATTTGTACCAAAGCACTAACCCAACTAAAATTACTCTTAACTCCTTCATTTCCTTACAAAATTGGTTTCTATTCATCTATTCCTCAGGAGAAAGACCTACCACAAACTTAGTGGTTTAAGACAATAATTTTACTGTGGTACATTTCATGCTTTCATGGGTTAGAGATTTAGACAGAATTTAGCTGTGTGGTCCAATTCTAAGCAGCACTGAGCGGGATTAGTGGGTGATTTCCACTAGTGGCTGAGTGACTCTGGTGGGTTTCAAGGTGACTTTTCTCACTAGCCTAGAACCCTAGCAAAAATGGCTGCAAGGATCCCTCTCCATGTCATCTCAGAGAGTTTCTCAGTGGTTTGTCTTTCAGAGGAGCTGAACTTCTTCCTTGATAGTTCAGGGTGGCAGAAATATTAGAGGAAAGCTACTGGTCCTTTTCAAGGCCAGTCCTGGAAACTGTATCACATTTTCTGGACTCCATTGACCAAATCAGTCATGAGCCACCCCACTCAAGAGGAAGGACACAGGCCCATCTTGAGAGAGGAACGCCGCCAGAAAACTTGCAGCCATTGTATGTAGCTGCAGAGGAATGCCGATTTTGCTCAGGGTAGGTATTGCTAGGTGTAAAGGTTGGCAAACTACTAAGACAATACAGAACAAAGCTGGATGGAATAGTACAGCTATGAGAATAAAAGGAAAAAAAATCATGATCAAAGTGGAATTTGAGGCCACTGGGAAGAGGACTTTTGCAGTATTCCAGCTGCTGCCTGGAATGTGAACTTTAGCTTCCTTCGCCCTTTGACTGGAGGCATCTGGAACATAGGACCTCACTGAGCAAAGCTGTTATGTGCCTATCAAGTTGGGTATCAGGAGATTACCAGGCTCCGATTTCTGCACACGTTTACTAGTGCGTACATTCTTCTCTTAGTCATCTACTGGTCACAGAGCTCCTGGCACACACTCCTTGTTCTGACTGCTAACAGAATTTGTACCCCCAAAAGCATCTTCACTACTTTGTAATAAAAAATGAAACTTGCTAATATAAATATCTACTTTTTCTGCCCTTATTTTTTAATTTATGTATTTGGCATAGGGTCTGACTAAACAGCTTGGACTCATAGTGATCCTCCTGTTTCCATCCATCTGAGGGCTGGGATTATAGATTTACACTACTATGACCCGTTCTTGGTGGCTGGGCATGTGGTACTAGGGATTAAAACCCAGTCCCTGAGCTTGCCTAAACAGATGCCTGGTCTGCTGAGCTATCTCGCTGGCCCTAAACACTTTTAGTTCTACAGTTTCTAAGTTTCAGTTGATCTGCAAGAGGTAGAGGAGGCAGGTAGGATGCTGCTGAGAGTGGGCCACAGCGGAGATTAACTCTGGTCTGACACTGACGAGAGAGAGCGGCCCCCTCCCCCACGCAGCAGGCGCTGGCTCGTGCTGCAACCTCACTAGGCCACTTTTGCTGGGTCTGGGAGAGTTCACGTCTATCCTTGCAACTTTGCCCTTTTCCTTTTAAATGCTGCACCTGCTGTGGACTTGATTTTTTTTTTTTTTTTAAAATTCTTAGTTCTGGCGCTTCCTAATGACTTAAAGATTTATGCATCCCAAAACACCAGTAATCTTATCCATAAGTTATTTGTAACTCATGAAAAGATATGCATTTCCTGCTGATCACTGAGTTTCCCTTTGGCATATACTGTGCGTAGAGTGTGGCAATATATCTTTTTATATTAAAATATTTGAAAATAATTTTTAAACTACAAGATGCAAATAATTACTACAGAAAAGAATCTTAAAAAAAATCTGTGACCGATCCTTTTAAATATCTTTCGTTTTTCTGCTGTACCCACTACACTGATCAGCACAACTGAGTCCTGGAGCCTCCTTTTATTTTTTTCTATAACAGAAAGATTATGCAGGGATTTTTCATTAGGTGGGCTCCATTTTCATTTGCCCACTTCTCAAATGATTTTCTTTTCTGCTATTCTTGGTGGAAATTGTATATATCATGGTAGTGATTTTTCTAGGATAGGGGGTTTGAGCCTTGGCTGCACATTGGAATCATACACATAGCTTTTATTAGCTATTCATAGCTATTCCCGGGGCTCACCTCAGAAATTCTGATTTAATTGATCTTGAGGAATATAGTTATGTGTGCTGTGTTTATGACATGATTGAAATGTATGCTGATCTCTACTGGAATTGGCTAGAGAGTGAATAAAGCTCCCAGAGCCACAGCATCCCTGAAGGAGAACAGGGCCTGTAGGGGCTCTTTGGTGTGCTCCTAAATTTCTCACATGATTGTGACAAGGGCCACATTGTTAAAATTCTGGAGTAAGATGAGCGAGCCACAACAGACAAAGTTGTACATTGCCCTTCTCTGTTAGGTTGCAAGGTACTGTGGTAAGAATATGAAGTGCTTTCAGTTTATGTTTTCATATCATTCAGCGATACTAGTACAGTCCTCTAGATAACCCAGTAGGTGGAAGCCTGGAAAATACTACTTCTGACCCTCAGAGGAGACAAGAGCACACAAGCTGCGGCTCCAGTGCCTGGGAGGCTGAGGCACAAGAGTGACTGTTAGCTCAAGGCCAGGCGGGCTGCATGGTAATGAGTCCATACCTCAAAGTGGGGACGGTGATGGAGATAATGGCCAACTTTTTGTTGTTGTCACCTTGGTTTTCATCTTTTTCCAAGTATAATTAACTTCTTTGAAATCGTTAGTAATGAATACTTTGGATATCCAAGAATGGATAACCAATATTCACCATGAGAAAATAAAAGTGTTGGTACAGTTTAGCTCCTCTGCACATTCCTGCTGTGTCACTGTTGCCTTCTTCCTGTTCACTGGAGGGTCTGTGGTTCTCAAGTTGGTGTTTACCATATGTTCCTCTGTGCCTTTGCCAGTTACATCTAACCTTATAATAAGAGATGTGTACAGCCTTACACATGTGCTGTATCTATTGCATATCTAATGCATTTTTTGCAGTTTTTTAACTTAATGTTGTGAGATTTCTCCATGCTGATATGTATCTCTAGGTTATGTATGCTCAAACTAAATGGTGTGTCAAAATCACCCTTCCTCTGCCTAAAAGGAATTGAGTTTTTCTTCAATAATTTCCAGTTACAACAGTGCTGTTATGACTCTCTAAAAAGACTTTAATTTATGTATGTGTGACTTAGGGATTATATCCTTATGCATACTGGATGTTACCAAATTGATTTTCAAACTGACTACATTCATTGACCATCATCATATCATTTTCTGCTTCTTTAGTAATACTTAGAATTGGCAGTCTTTTAAAACATATATGATCACAATTATTGCTGTATTTGTTTGTTTATTTTTTTGAGACAGGATCTCGCTGTGTAGTTCAGGTTGGTCTTGAACTCACTGTGTAGCCCAGGCAGGTTTTGAACACATAGCAATCCTCCTGCCTCAGAATCCCCAGTGCTTGAGTTACAGATGTGTGCCACCATGCTTGACCAATCCAATTATTTAAATACATAATGACCAAAATTTGCATATTTTCATTGTTTCTTGTGATAATAAAACAGGAAATAGAAAAATGACAATTTTTTGAATTAATTCAATACAAGAATTAGCTAGTTGAAATGACAAGTGCTTGAATGACAGGACCATCAGCATGTAAATAAATGTGTTGCCTGAGTGATACACATGGTAAATAGTTAAGTGGGTAAACTTAACCATTTTTAGGTTATGAAGCTGAATCCCAAAGTAGTTTTACTGTTACTTTTTGTTACTATTCATGAGGATAGTCATGCTTCAGTTTTTTTTTTTCTGTGAATTTCTTTTCTTTCTTTCCCTCAGTTTTATATTGAGATGTTTATCTTTTTTACCTGTATACAATTTTTTCGTGTTTGACTTTCTGGATTTTTTCTTCTTTTTTAAATGTTTTTGGTACAAGGTCTCACTACACAGCTCTGAGTCTTGTTTTCAGTGTCCCCAGTGCTGGGATTACAGGCATGCACCCCACACCCTGTCTTGGTGGCCGGCTGAGTGTGCCTGGCGGTGGGGCCAGTGCCAGGATCCAATCCTGGTCACAGTGCTTGCCTAAGTAGGCACTTAGTCCCCTGAGGTACCTCACCAGCCCAACAGATACAATTTTTAAAAATACACATCTGCTCTATAGTTGGTTAAATCGCTAAATGTGTAATTTGTGTGTCTTGGTTATTTTTCTCTTGTTGCTGAGATGAAATACCTGACATTTAGAAATAAGGAAGGGAGGGTTTATTTAGCTCACTGTTTATGGAGGTTTCATTCCATGCTCAGCTGGCTCCAAGGCAGGGTGGCACATGGCAGAGGGCAGCAGCTCAAGGCAGCAGAACACAGCAAAAGCAGCAGGAACAAAAAGGGAGCAGCGGAGCACAAGCCTCTTTGCTTCCCTTATACTGTATGCAGGCAGCCTGCCCCAGGGAGGGTGTATCACTCACACCCATAATCCCAGCATTGGACTGTGAATCAGTCACAAATTCTCAAAGCTTGCCCCATGACTGCATGAGTCTTTGGGGGTACATCTAGACACAAAAACCTAACTCTGTGGATACAAGACTGACTATATAGTGTATAAAAAGTAGAATATCTTTACATGTTTTGTGTACTCTATTGGTTATTTACGGGAGCTCCTTAACAATATTCCATTATGTCCTATCACCTTCAATTTGACCTTGTGAGCTCTTATTGTTAGATGTATATCCAGTTGAAGGTGAAGTATCATTCTGTTGGATGGCTTATAACTTGGTATCTAAGAGTGAATTTTTATGAAAAGTTTCTTGGTGTAATGTGAATGCTGGCTTTCATTTCTCATCTCAATCATACGTTTTCTTTTTCTTTTTCTTTTCAGTGTTTTTGTGAGCTTTAGTTTTGGATGTGATGCCTATAGGAAATGTTTGTCTGGATTTATTTTTATAAATGTAATTTGATTGTCTTTCTTTCTTTTTTTTTTCCTTATTGAAACCCCTTTTTTAATTTTTAAAATTTTTCTTCTTAACAGCATATAACATTTTTTATTGTTACATGAAAAGGTAACAATCTACAATTCAATATAACAAAAACACAGCTTAAAAATGAGCAAAATATTTCAGTAGACCATTCCATGAAAAAGATACAAATGGTCAAGAGGCATGTGGGAAAGTGCCTACCATCAGTAGTTAGCAGGGGAATGTCCTTATTTCTTAAGTACTTAAGCCAGGTGATAGTTGACATCACGTATTTTTTAAGCTCTAGCATTTTCCATGTGTTATTTATGTGCTACTTCCTATTCTCATAAACAGGTGTTCTTTCCCCAGTGCGGGACCATGGATCCCCTCTCCCAGTTTTCCCATCAGTCCTGTACTGATGGTTACACATTCTACATTGACGCGCTGATATCTGTTAAATTTTAATTCTCACATCAAACTTCAAGGGGCATTTCATGCCTTGGGTCTAATTCTTCTTGTGTGCTGTGTCCTAGTGACACTGTCATTTTTAGAGTTTGCTTCTGAAGCTGTTTCCCTCCCTCCCTCGTTTCATGCAGTTTTCACTCTTCCCCCATATGGGTATTTCTTGGCTTTGCCTCTTGCTTCTCATAATTGGTGGATTCTAGAGCAGGAGCTGAACTTTCGGAGTTGACTAAAAGAGGCTGTTTTGGCCTGTTTTGCTTAATACTTTGGCCACTTTGTTCATCTAAGAATTTTTTCCCTTGGTAGTTTCAAGATATTGTCATCTCCTCTGAAAATGTCAATAACTGTGGTAGAAGGCAGAAATTTTCACTTCCCTTTCCTTTCCCCCTTCCCTTCCTCCCCCTCACCCCTTCTCCCCTTTTCCTCATCTCTCATTCCCTCTCTCCCTCCCTCCCTCCCTCCCTCCCTTTCTCGCTTTCTCCAAATGACCAACTGAGAGAGGATCTCACTCTGTTGCTTAGGCTGACTTTGAAGTCCTGCACTCAACCCATTTTTCTGCTTCAGCTTCCTGAGTAACTAGGATGACAGATTCACACCATTGCACTCCACACTGTAGAAACTTTTCTTCTGTGAGAACTAGAATCTATATGAATTCTAAGAAAAGATTACTTTCTGCCCTGTGGGGAGTTGTGAGACTACATATGTGTCACACATGCAATACACACATGTAGTATATGTATGCATGTATTTTTCATGTAAATGTATTTAAAAATCAAAGATAAATCAGTTTAATTTGAAAGCTTCTGAATAAAGTTTATAGTCTTGTTTTTAAGAGTCAAAGATAACATAAATAAAACTCTCATTTTTCATTAATGCAGGTACAACTTACAGTTTCGAATATTTATTTATCTATCTATTTATTTGTTTTGAGACAACGTGTCAGTATGCAGTCCAGGCTAGCCTTGAATTTTCTATGTAGTTCAGGCTGGCCTCAAGCTCACAGCAATCTCCCTGCCTCAGCTTCCCAAGTGCTGATACTACAAGTGCACACCACCACACCTGGCTTGAAATATTTAAATATAGTTATCAGCTTTGTTATGGTGAAAGATATGCAGTGCATTATGCTTCTGATATAGGAAGGACACTGGCAGAAAAATTGGCTGTGAATAAAGGTCTGCTGCTATTTGGAATATAACATAATTCCCTAAAGATCAGCCCCTTTATTGGTAACATGAAATTATTAATAGAATGATCTCAAGTTAGATGACTTATACTTTATGAGATGTAATATTGCACAACTAAATGAAATTGCTTTTTCTAATGTCTTGTTTCAGGCCATTTGTGACCAGCGACGCTGCTGCTGGCAGCCTCAGGGATCCACGGATGTTCCTTGGTGCTACTATTCCATGAATCATGGCTACCAAGTAGAGGGTGATTTTTCAAACACAAATGCAGGTGAGTCAGACTCTTGCAGGAAGCAGAGCTGCAGAACCTCTGGGGGTTGGCTATGTCCCCCAGAGAAGAAGTATGGCGGCACGTAGGGGAAGGCTCTGCAGCACCATGTTATTGTGTGTGACAGAAGGTGGGGACCCTGCTCTTCTCAAGGACCACAGCCGGTGTGGACACAAAGGACAAAGCACTCTCTGTCTAGGGATGCCAGATCATGTTAGAGCTCTGCCTTCCTCTTTTTCATCTTTGTGAGCTTTCATAGTGGTCAGGACCAGTTTGGACCTCAACTTTACCACTTTTAAAGTGGGGGATTTGAACTCAGTAACTTCTGAGATCAATTCTAAGTCTACTCTGATGTAGTTTTTATGAAGTGGAAACATTGTAATTTAGTAAACCTGTCACAGAATGTATTTAGTCAACATCAGCGTTCGTGGACTGATCACCCCTTGTCTTCTTTTTACCCTAAAAGCAAGAGCATCACAGTAAACATTATAGGAGCCACTGCAGGTAACTGATGTGGTGGTGCTGTTAGTGCAAAGGTGGAAGCGTTTTCCCATTCCGGGTGCTCTCGGCCCCATGTACTTTTGTGTAAGACCTCTGGTTTACCATTTTGGAAGATGACATCAATGTACATGATCACCTCTAGTGTAGTGTGAAAATAATTGGAAAAGAATAAAGCATGCAGGTGTGGTTACTCAGCTTGCAATTCCAGCACAGCTAAGGGAGTAGGATCAATCCCAGTAAGTTTGGCCAGTAAGTGTGGGCCAGCTACAGAGCAATTTCAAGTCTAGCCTGAATACATAGTGAGACCCTGTTTCAGAAATGAAAAGAGGAAGAATGTCAGTATTCAGATGGAGGGTGAGACTGTGAGTGGTATCTGGCTAACACAGAATGGTCCATGTGCTAGTAGACTGAGTCATGTGTTTCAGGTGGTGGGATTTTCCATCAGGTTTTATTTTAAAAATAGGCATAGCAGAACTTTGCTTCAGAATCTTGCCTAAGGTAGTATAATAAGGTATTTCTCTGTTTCTTCCTTCTTTCTTTCTTTCTTTCTTTTTTTTTTTTCAAATAAAGGCTTTTCATTAGTCTATTTTGACCTGAAGCTTTTTTTTTTTTTTTTTGGGGGGGGGGGTACTGGGGATTGAGCCCAAGGCTTAATTTTTATGCACCATTTACAGATCCAGCTATGAAAACCTTTTCTTCTCTTCATGTAGGATTCACGGCCCAGCTGAAAGGTCTGCTCTCTTCATCGTCATTTGGAAATGATGTTGACAATGTCCTTCTCACAGCAGAATACCAGACACCTAACCGCTTTCACTTTAAGGTTTGTAGTTTGCTTACTGTTTAAAAATTTTTTTCAGGGGCTCTTGTCCCCTACCTGATACAGTTGCTATCAATTACAACATTTTGCTAATGGAGACATTTTCCTCAGCTGTCATTATTTAGCACTTACATATTGTAATCTTCTATTTTCCTTCTGGGGTCACTTCTTAGATATATTTTAAGAGTTAACTGGTGAGGATTTAGCTTTCATTTATTTGCCCAAGATACTATGTAAAATGTATAAGGAGGAGAAGGACACAATTATCAGGACTTTGAATTTTCTAGGGATTATCCATCTCTGCAGTATTGTAGTCTATATCTCTCCCTAAAGTCTAACTTATGCCCAAACACAAAACATTTGAAGTAGGTAACATGGTAAATTATTTCCTTAGATGTAGTGCCAGTTCATCCTGTGTATGATTTCTGGTACCACCAGGCCAGATGCTGGGAAATGCTGGTGTTGTAAGACAGAGAAGTTACCATCCTGGCTTTCTTTCTATTTTGTCCAGTTGACAGACCAAACCAAGAACAGATATGAAGTCCCCCATGAGCACGTGCAGCCCTTCAATGGAAATGCTGCTGCTTCTCTGAACTATCAAGTTGAGGTCTCCAAACAGCCATTTAGCATCAAAGTGACCAGAGGAAGCAACAGTCGTGTTCTGTAAGTGTTTGAAGCCTTTCTGGGTATGGAGTAGGAGCTAGAGGAAGGGGGTGTATTGTCCTGCAGTCACCACTGTTGCCCAGCCTCTCTTTCTCCAACTATGTATATTTTTTGCCTGCATTGTTTTTCTCCCTTCTGTTTACACAATGGCATTTTCTACCTTTGGTACGACTTTCCCTCCAGTAAATACTTACTGGACAATCTGTGATCGTATGGTGCTCTGGCTATGTGGAAAGTGTCTGAGGGATAAATATGAGATGTACTATGTGTTACCTGCCCTGTGGGGGTCTTATCTCTTGGTAGTCACTGCAGAATGTTACAGGAGAGCAAATGGGAGTAAGACCCTGAGAACTTCAAGGTTCCCTTTACGAGCACTTATGTTCTTTCTACCTTCCTTGCTCACTCACACCTTTGTTTCTCGCCTATCTAGGTTTGACTCCAGCATTGGGCCCCTGCTGTTTGCAGATCAGTTCCTTCAGCTCTCCATCCGCCTGCCTAGTGCTAATGTGTACGGTCTGGGGGAACATGTGCACCAACAGTACAGGCACGACATGAATTGGAAGACGTGGCCCATATTTGCTAGGGACACAGCTCCTAACGGGGTGAGCTTCGGGAGGGCCTTTTCCACTCAGTGCCACACACTCTTAAAGGTTACTACTAGCAGCACAGTTCAGTAGTTAAGAGTCACACCAGGGGTGAGACTGCTTGCATTTGAGTTTTGTCTCTGTTGCTTACAGGTATGTGGCTCTGAGCCCGTTACTTTCCTCTCTGTGTTTTCACTTCCTCATCTAAAAGATGGATTAATATACTTGTCTCAGGGGGTTGTGATTCCAACTTAATAAACTAATATGTTGAGAGTTCCTAGAAGAATGTTGGTCACATAGAGCTTTCTCACTAAATGCCAACTCCTTTACATTACTTTTTCCTTTTAAACTTACCAACTACAGAGAAAATGTTAGCACAAATTACATTTGAACAAAAGTTGACTATGATCTTATTTTTATATTGACTTTTTTGTTCTTGATTTTTAAATTTTTATTACTTTTAATGAGAAATAATATTGAGACAGTTTCAAAACATGTTAGTAGGACAGCCACAATAATTGATATAGTGCATATTGTTGTCTTTGTAGTAGTTGTTCAGAGTACAAGATGCAGACATAACACTATTGGTACAGATATTTCTTCTCATTGAACTAAGAGAAAGTAGTTGTATACATAGAGCAATATTCCATAATAGTAGTGGGTTGTTGGCAGAACTGGCACAGTCGGAAGCTGTTGACTTGAACCTTTGCAGCTCAGAATACTAATCTAGCTTTACTTTTTATGCCTGTGGTTAAACTTACATTGAGTTTTTTTTTTTTTTTTTTTTGTCTTTTTTGTCTTTTTGAGACAGGGTCTCACTGTGCAGTTCAGGCTGGCCTTGAGCTCACTTCTGTAGCCCAGGCTGGTCTCGAACTCGCACCAATCCTCCTGCCTGAGCCTCCCGAGTGCTGGGATTACAGGCATGAGCCACCACGCCCGGCTTACAT
This sequence comes from Myocastor coypus, assembly GCA_004027025.1. Lineage (NCBI taxonomy): Eukaryota > Metazoa > Chordata > Mammalia > Rodentia > Myocastoridae > Myocastor > Myocastor coypus. Next base: position 48,715 of record PVJA010000356.1, on the reverse strand, counting down.
TGAGTTTTAAAAATCATGAAATTATCAAGTTTGTCAGCAAGAAAGGATAAGGTCCCAAGCCAAAGCAATGTGTTAGTTACTTTCATGTAGTGAATAATTGGTATACTGAGAGAATAGACAGAGTTTTGCTGTTGTTGCTATTTTGTTTATTTTTATCTTTGCTCTTTTGACTGACAGAACTTTAGACTGTTGTTTTCCTATTTCCGTAGCAATGTTATTCAGGAGCTTTTCTGAATAACAGTGAAAGAAATGCGATTACAGAAATAACTTATTAAGCAACTCTTTATGTATTTTTATTTAGCAAAAGGTGACAGAGAAAGTAAGAATATTTTCCTCATTTAACAGATAAAACTGAGGCTCAGAAAGGCCCAATTAATATCCCCAGGTACAATAGTTTCTACTTAACGAAGATCTAATCCCTACTCTGTCTTTCCTGAGGCCCATACTGCCTGCTATACAAATACTCATCGGAAGAGCAGGGAAGGGGTTGACACAGGTCACCTGGTACAGGAACAGCTGCTGATCTTTGAGTAAAGATAAGCAGAGCTTCTTACTGCACATGTCCATCTGGAGAACTGTCCTGTGGTAGGCTTGGGCTTGCAGTCCTCCCATCATGTATTGCAGCGGTTCTCAACCTGTGGGTCGTGACCCCGAAGGGGGTCGAATGACCAAAACATAGGGGTCGCCTAAAGCCATTCTGAATCATAACTGTAGCAAAATTATAGTTTTGAAGCAGCCACCAAAATTATTTTTTGGTTTGGGGTCACCACAACATGAGGAACTGTATTGTGGGGTCACAGCATTAGAAAGGTTGAGAACCACTGATGTGTTGAATTAGAATCCACTCTTGACTAAAAAGCCCACATAAGTTTTCCATACACCACACTCGAAGAAACACTGTTCTAGAGCAGCAATTATCAAATGTGACTTCACATTGGAACTATCTGAGGAAATTAAGAGAAAATAACATTGTCGGTTTCCATCCCTAGAGATTCTGATTTAATTGTTCTGGAGTCTAGAATTCTAGCCTAAACAAGAGCTACACTTTGTTGTTGGATCTGATCAATATTTGACAGAACAGATGAGGTTAAGTCAGGGAAGCCAGGCTTCTTTGAGAGGAAACCTTTTAAAATTATGGCTGTAATACTTATCTCCCTGCCTTTTAACAAATACAAACTAAACTCACAGAAAGATCAGCAAGATGGTTTATTTACACAAGCAATTTGTATATAGTCAGGAATGCTCAGGGATGAGCAGTTGAAGGGATGGTGAGAGTGTGGGCCTTAGGTACCACAGCATTTTAATACTTACCAATGCAGATATTTCTCACTATCAATATTCTTGATTGGCTTGTTTTGATTCAAATACATTAGTATCCCAAAAATTACCTCATCAGATTCATTATATAAGAAAATGCCAGTTCCTTGGTTTACATCAACCTGAGAGAAATCCCATCTTTTAAAATTTACTTGTGCTAGGCAGATAGCTCAGCTGTATAAGTTCCTGCCTGGCAAGTGCAAGGTCCTGAGTGTGATCCCTGGTACCAAAAACAAAAAAAGATTTGCCTCTTCATTGACCATGAATTTCCTAATATGATCAAGACTGACATCCTAGGCTAGTCCAGCAATGTGATGTTTAAACTACTTGGCCTCAGAATTTTGTTTTTTAAATTATTTTTATAGAATTGAATGTACATTTCTGGTTTTTAATCTTCTTTCTGCAGGATGGGACTAACTTGTATGGTGCTCAGACCTTCTTCTTATGCCTTGAAGATGCCAGTGGATTATCCTTTGGCGTGTTTCTGATGAACAGCAATGCCATGGGTAAAGGACCAAAGAAATAGTCATGCAAGAAACAAGCCAAGAGCAATTTTTCAGTCCTGTTTTTACAATAAGATGATACATGGAATGAGTCTCTTTAAGGATAGTTGAGCGTTGAGCTGTCACCTAGAGCCTTTTATGTTCTGTATTGTTTCAGCCATACCTCATTACCTGGTGACCTATGGTAGTCAGGTGTAAGAGAATCACTCTTAGTTTCTCATTCCCCTGAGTCAGGTTACTTCCTTTGGAGTATTTTCTATTACAGAGTTAAAATATTTAGTCCTTCCCAATGGGTAGAAACTATCTCAGAGTAGATGATAGAAAAGGGCTATCTTAAGCCTTTGACAATGGGAGAGTCATCCTTAAGGAGAATCATTCCTCTCATCCCTAAAGGGAAGCCAAACCTAAAAGACAACTTGCAAATATGGTGACTGGAGCTTAAGGGATTTTGAATATACAATATAATCTTTGACTTTTTCAGTGTACCTCTTGCTTGATGTGAGGTTCAGTGAAATTAGTCCTTCACTGTGGATTACATCCTTGCAGTTGTGGTGAGGGATGAGTTAAGGAGAGCATGCTCTGTGGTTGTGAAAGTGAAAGAGGACAATTTTTCTTCCACCTTCTTAGATTTATTTCTTGGGGCCTCCAAACTAACCTTACAGAAAGAGCAGCAAGGCAAAGATAGTTTATTTACACGTGCAGTATGCAAACACTCAGGAATGCTCAGGGATGAGCAACTGAAGGGATGGTGAGAGTGTAGGCCTTAGGTACCATAGCGTTTTAATACTTACCAATGCAGATATTTCTCACTATAAATATTCTTGATTGGATTGTTTTGATTCAAGGTGGGCTTGCTATCTTAATCCATTAAAGGTTGGGAAAGAAAGATGGAAAACAAGTGACTTTTTTTGGGAAGATAAATGGGTTCTTAAGAGAGATGTGATGTCTTATGCCAATGTCTGTTGGTGGTCATTGGCTCAGAGGGTATTAGAGTTGCTCCAGGAGAGATTTATGACCATGGAGTTATTTTGGGAGGCTGTACTTTTAGGCGGATCAGGGATATGAGTAACAAATACTTCAGGCCCAAATGACTTCAGTGCCACAGTGGTTTATCCTGTATGTCTTTGTAAGGTTGGAAGCTCTTTCATCAGAGCCAAGATCCTGGCATAAGGAGCTGAGATGTTCCAGTCATATGCTATTGAACTTGGTCACCAAATGCTTTCATTGTCATGTGCAGTCAGGGCTATATTTCAAATATCAGAATCTGTCCCTTGGTATACAAAATATGAGGCATTAGAAGCACATTATTAATTTTCAGATACATAGTTATCCTCTGGTCTAGAACTCTGTAGCTGTTACTTTAGACTAAATTTTAATTTAAAATTTTATTTTCTTACTTTTTAAAAATTTCCTTTCAGAGGTTGCCCTGCAGCCTGCCCCCGCAATCACTTACCGCACCATTGGAGGTATTCTTGACTTCTATGTGTTCCTGGGAAACACTCCAGAGCAAGTTGTTCAAGAGTATCTAGAGGTAAACTTACGATTTCATGATTATGACCAAAGAAATCCCATATAACAAGCACTGAAGAAAAGTAAATATAACATGAAGGTGTAAGCTATAAAACTATTACACATGATTTTCATGTATGCAAATTGGAGAGTTCACATATGCAATAGAAGGTTGACCTGTAGCATTTTTATGTTAAATAGAGGTACAAGAATATAAAGTTGCCAAGATATGGTCTCAACTTCAAAAATTTATGAAGGGACTGGAAAATATACTTTGTGATATGAGTGAATCAGTATATTGGCAGAAAAAGTATCTCTCATGCCTCAAAACCAGTACAGAGACCCTATGACCCTGTACAAATACATTAGGAGAAAGAAAGAAAGAAAGGAAAAAAGAAAGAAAGAAAGAAAAGAAAGAAGAAAAGGAATACTGCTAACTCTCTTGTCATGTATTTCTTTTAGCTTGTTGGGCAACCAGCCCTGCCTTCATACTGGTCACTAGGATTTCAGCTCAGTCAGTATGATTATGGAACACTGGACAAGATGAAGGAAGTTGTTGAGAGAAACCGTGCAGCACAACTCCCCTATGTAAGTAAGGCTATAACACAGCTCTTAAAAATTAAAAAAAAAAAAAAAAGGAGGAGGAGGAAGGCAAAAGGGAAGAAAAAAAAAGAAAAGAAAATTAAAAAAGAAGTTCCCCAAAAGAACAAGAGCAATTGAGCAATTGCTTGTGCTTTTCTCTTCCCAGGCTCTTTTTTTGTAGTAAAACACTTTTTATGCATTTAGATGGCTAGATGTACCTATTGAACCATTCATATTGTTAAGGGACCCCACTTTTATGGGGCATGTGGTACAGATTACCACTGCAAGTGAGGAGACAACCTATATTTACCTTTATTCTTCTTATTAATAGATTTTTCAATGCTTATTTTATTTACTACATTTTAAGTAACATGCTTTTATTTTAGTACTTTGTTCTGTCTCCACCATGGATTATAGGATTTTAATACTTGGATTGTTTTGACTCAAAAGCATCATGACAAGCATTGATGGTAATTGTGATATTTTATTATTATTATTATTATTATTTTTTCTTGTTTCAGAACTTTTGTTTGTTTATTTATTTTTATGGCCAGCTCAGCCTGACCAGAGCTGGCACAGCATGTGGTGCCGGGGATCGAACCACGGTCCCTGCAGCCACCTGCCGGCGCTTTAGACCACTGAGCCATCATGCCGGGTCCCTAAATTTTTATTTTTTTTTTGTTGGGTAATTGTGATATTATACCTTTAGAATTCCTCCAAAGTTCTGGGAGGAGCTTGATTTTTATCTCTCATCTCATGTAACAAATGATGCAGACTCCTGATTTCTCTGCCTCTTGTCAGTTATTATGCACCCAACTTATATTTCAAGGGAAGTAATGCTAGGCCCCAAGAACTTAGGCCAGAGTTGCTGGACATGCTCTTTAGTCATCTAGGTCTGCAACCCTTTTGTATAGATAAGAAGCTGAAGCTAAGTCAGGGGAAATACCTGGACTGAGACTGAGTAGCAGTCAGTTGGTGACTGAATTTACACTATGTGATTAAATGTACTAAAGACTCAAGTAGCAAGTTTTAGTTCCATCTGCTTTTACACTGTTATTTTTATTGTTATTGAATTGAGAGTAGAGTTTGCTTTTCCATGTAGTATCACTGTGTGTGTTTGAGATATAACTTCAGCAGACAGTTTGAAATTGGGATTTAGAAAGTCTATAGAATTGAAGTGTAGAAGGAAGTGCCTGACAGATTTGAGGCTGAAGACATCTGGGTGGGTGACTCGCTCCAGCTTGGCCACAGGTCCCACTGATTTTTATTCTACCACCTTTGTGAGCAGGATACACCATCACCACCATGTCCACCATAGCCTGGACATTTTTGTGTCTTTCCATAATACCAGTTTATTGAGTAAATCCATGAAATAATTTCATAAGCATAAATTGATAAGCATTTTGTCAGTTTTAATTATGTGTCTAGATTTTGCTTGACAGCCATGAGCAGGACAATCACATGTTCCTTTATTGCATTCCAATCTTAGTTACTAATGCTGCAGTCATATATCACAGTTCACCCAATAATATATAGGTTTTGGAAAGGCTAGATAGGGATTATAATAGCCAAAAGCTTCAAAAAGGCAGAACTGAAAATAAACGCAGGTGTCCAGATAAAATGGAAAACCTGGCAGAGCAGGTAGAAGGACCTCTGAGTCATTATCAGTGTAGAGCTTGTGCAGAGCCCCTCTAGGCATCAGGTAGTGTGGAATGGGTCAGGGCTTTTTTTTTTTTGGTCTTTTCAAGACAGGGTCTTGCTATGCAGTTCAGGCTGGTCTTGAGCTCACTTTTGTAGCCCAGGCTGATCTCAACCTCACACTGATCCTCCTGCCTCAGTCTCCCAAGTGCTGGGATTACAGGCATGCACACCATGCCCAGCTACTGTGCCAGGTCTTAGCAGGGAGATGGAACTCAGTGAAAGCCAAGTGACGGAGGATTTGACCTCATGGTGCATAAGATGACAGGTCCTGATGTATGTGTCCAGACTTTTATGTTGGGTGCCCCTCCTTTATATCATGCAAGTGAAGGTTTTCCCTGCAGCCATTTGTTGTTCTGGAGTGTCTGATAAGCTCAAGTTTAATATATATGGTTTTGATACATAGTGTGCCCGATTTAATTCAGTAAATACACAAATGATAATTTTTTACTAGCAAGATTAATTTGTCTATCAGTTTATGACTTCTGGTTTGAATGGGATTTCCAATCCTAGTTTTTTGAGGAGTCTACACTGATTTCCATAATAGTTGCACCAGTCTACATTCCCACCAGCAGTGGAGAAGGGTTTCTTTTTTCCTGCAGCCTCTCCAACATTTCTTGTTGGTATGACTTTTGACTGTGCTATGCAGCTAGAGGTTGTTATTGATAATTTTGATGTGTCTAATGTCTGCTGGTTATGTTTTCATAGAGGTGAAGACATTCTTCTATAGCACTTGCACTCAGTGTGAAATAACCCAAGACAAACTACTGAATTCTAAGATAGAGTCACTCAGTGTAGCATCCGGCCTGCTAGCCACACCAGCCTTCAGCAGCTTTCTATATTTAGGGGTGGGAATGGCTCTCCAGTGAGAGCTGCCATATGGTGAACACTATGGCAAGTGGGATGTGAGTGCTGCTTTTGCCCATTCTTGAAGTTCCTCTCCAGTGTTAGAACCCCATTTAAGATTATGTATCATGTTTACCTAGACAACCAAAGGAACTGTTTTTCAAGCTTAGATCTCTAACATCATAGTCATGCTCTATTTGTATGTCATTCTTTTTATATATTAACAGCCATTTCCTTTTTTTTTTTTGATGAGCAGAACATATTTATTGAGGGAAGGAAAGCTTCTGTGTGAGAGGACAGGAGGGGGAGGGGAGGTCCCAAGTGGGTGTCCCCCAACAGCCATTTCCTTCTTAAATGATCTGGGAAATCAAAGAAGTGGATGTTTTTTGTTAACTGAGTATAGGTGTTAAGTTCTACTGAGATTAAGTAAACAGGAGTATATAGTACATCCATGCAACAATAAAATATGAAAGATGATAAAAGTACAGTGAATAAGTTAAAAATGTATTACAGTAAAGGACATGTTACCATCCATCTCCCTCAGAATACTTGCACTACACCTATCCCATCATTCTTGCCACTTTCTAGAGCAGCTCTGGAAGTCCTCTCTCTTGAGTGTCTTTACACTCAGGAGAGTGTAAAGGTGTGCTCGAAATGAGGGTGACTGTTGCTGCAAAGCACTATCCAGCATGAAGACAAGCTTGTAAAACCATTACTGTGTGTCCTCATTTGCTGCATTCACTGATTCTGGCACCATGTGGCTTTTGGCTCTTCCCCAAAGTCACCTCTCTGAAGTGAGAGATATAAATGGCAATGCACCATTTATTATAATAATTTTTAAAATTTTAAGCAATCACCATATTTTTAGATCACCTTTCTATGCTTTGAGTGGCAAAATCTGAATGTGCTTAGTATAGTGGGAGCTCTACAGGACAGTGAGGTGGTAGAAGAGAGACAAAAGATAACCCTCCTTTCAGCAACCCATTCCCTTAGAGGTAGACAGCTGGGCCTTAGAGTAAGTTTCATTCTGGGTCCGCAGGTAAAATTAGGAAATGAGAAATACCAAAGACTTGAAGTAGAAGAGAAATAACAAAACAAATTGTGGGGTAGTAAAGTGAGAGAAAAGGCAGCAAGAGAGAGCAAGAGACCCCTCCTTCCTTTATCTTGTGGGTAGTGCAAAATTTACTTGATAACTAGTGACTGCCATAAGTGATAAATCAGATAACTTGATTTCAGGGGTGGATCCAGGCCTGAGACAAACAGTGGGGTGGGATTTTTTTTTTTTAATTTCCCTGGGGGTTGGGGAGCAACATTTAGATGCCAGGGACTGATTGGGAGCTCTTCTTGATTCTAGCCCAGAGTTGAACCTAGCTCCTTTTCCCAGGCAAAGTTGAAGTGTTCAATTGTCTGTGTTGTGTCTTCCTCCAGGATGTTCAACATGGTGATATTGATTATATGGATAAGAGGAAGGACTTCACTTATGATCCAGTGAACTATAGAGGTTTCCCTGATTTTGTTAAGGGCTTACACAATAACGGGCAGAAACTCATCATCATTGTGGTATGTGTTAACCTCTTTTTTTCAAATCAGATATTTAGTGTTTTTTTAATCACAGCAACCACATCTGTATCTTGGGTCCTGAAATTCCCAGTCTCCCTTCAGTGGTTCCAATTGAAATCCTGTTTCTTCTTTGTGCTTTATCCCTTCTTAGGATCCAGCCATCTCCAACAACTCTTCCTCAAGTAATCCCTATGGCCCATATGACCGGGGTTCCGCAATGAATGTATGGGTGACTGATTCAGACGGAGTGAACCCAGTCATTGGGGAGGTAACATAATTGGGAAGCTGGGCCCTGTGGAGGAGGAGGAGGAGGAGGAGAAGGAGAAGGAGGAGGAGGAGGAGGAGGAGGAGGAGGAGGAGGAGGTGTGTGTGTGTGTGTGTGTGTGTGAGAGAGAGAGAGAGAGAGCAAGAGAGATTGTCCTGTCCTTTTTCAGATGCATCTTGTGTGCTGAGGACACATCTCTTGTGCTTTGCTTTTTCATCCCCATGTATCCACTAGCTGTGCTTCACGTGCAGTCTGCTTCCATGCCTTTCACAGCCAGTTTCATAAACAAGAGCCATCACAATGAGCGTGCACCTCCACACCCCGGTCCCCTCTTTAGTTGACTGCATCTCCTTTCTTCCCTGTAGCTTTACTGATACTGGTCTGGTAAATGGCACCAGTTACTACCTACTTGGTAATCCTGTGGAGAGGTTTCATGTCTCTCTCATACTCAGCTTTTCTGCAGTGTTCAATAAGTTTGGCCACTTGTTTCTCAAGTCTTACTTGACCTTATTGGTTCACTTCTGGTATCTCTGCTAGCCCTTGTGAAGTTGGTATCTGAAGGAAGCTGGACAGGGAAGGAAGAGAGAAAAGCAGATTATAATGTACCTCTTGAAATTTAGAGTGCTCTCTCACTATTTCTAGAAGCAAGACTAAGGAAAGTGATAAGGAGGAAGAGCTAGAGTCAAAGATTAATAAATCAGACAAGGTTTTTTATTTAATAAGGACATAACTTTTTATTTATTTATTTATTTATTTTTAAAATTTTATTTATTTATTTTTTTTCCTTGTTTCAGAACCTTTATTTGTTTGTTCACTCATTTTTATGGCCGGCTCAGCCCTCCCTGAGGGCAGGGCTGGCGCAGCATGTGGTACCGGGGATCGAACCGAGGTCCCTGAAGCCGCCCAAGCTTTCCCAAGCAGGCGCTTTAGACCACTGAGCCATCCTGCCGGGCCAAGGACATAACTTTTTAAAAAATAGTTTTCATATGTGTGTGGGTGGTACAGGTTTGTAATCCCAACTCTCTGGCAGGCTAAAGCAGAAAGATTCCAAGTTGAAGCCAATCTAGGCAACTGAGCAAGAACCACTCTCAAAATTAAAAAATAAAATAGGTCATGGTTGGTGGTGGTGCTGGTGGCTGAGTATGTAGCAAAAACAAAACAAAACAAAACAAAACAAATTTCATCAAGTATTTTTCTGTAATCTCCTCATCCTTATTTTCAGTATTCCATATTCTGAGTAATTGATTTACTTTCCTAATTTAACAGGGCCTGAACCCAGTCAATTCTGTCTCTATGAATAAATTAGTAATTTTTATGCACAGTTCTTTTTTTCCATCTTTTTAAATTGCATTTAGCAAGAGATAACAATGTGACAGTTTCAAAACATGTTAGTGGCACATTTCCAGTATTTGATACAATGCATATTGTTGTCCTCCTAGTAGTTATACAGAGCACAGGGTGTAGCCATGATAATTTTTCTAATCACTATTGGTACAAAAATAATTTTTTCTCATTGAACTAAGAGAAAGAAGTTGTATATATAATCCAATGTTTGATAATTGCAGCAGGTTATTGGCAAAACTGGTAATGATGGAAGCTGTTGATTTAAGCCTTTTATGTAAAGCTAGATTAATATACTGAGCTATGCACAGTTCTTTATTTTACTCTATATTCATTTAATTTACTCTTATTGATGTTTTCCTTTTTTTCCCCACAGGTCTGGCCTGGAAGCACTGTGTTTCCTGATTATACCAATCCCAACTGTACTGTTTGGTGGACAAGGGAATTTGAGCTTTTTTACAATCAAGTGGAGTTTGATGGAATCTGGATTGTGAGTTCTTAACACTGATTCTTAGCTGACAACAATTACATCAGTATATCAGTATATCTGCCTGCATCTATGTCTATGTCTGTGTCTGTGTCTGGCTCTGGCTCTGGCTCTGGCTCTGGCTCTGGGTCTGGGTCTGTGTCTGGGTCTGGGTCTGAATCTATGTCTATGCCTGTATGTTTATCTGTGTCTTCATCTTTGAGTCATGGAACATGAGGAGGACAACAGAACAAATCTGACTGAAATTTTTAGTGGTTCTTATTCAGATAATCCTACCAAAGCATGAAGTCTAGAATAAAAATCATGTCAGAGCTGGAAGGAACTCAGGAGTTTTTTTCCAAGATGGGCTGATGTCAAAGTAGCTGATATACCTTTACATTGTAATAAAGAACATGAGTCTGTCAGTTGCTGGGTCAAGGTTTTTTCATTTGGCTGTGTTGGACAAATGTATCAGAGCCAAAGGACCCAGAGGCACCCAGAGCTGTGTCTCCTCTAAGAGGAGGTGGCTCGTAGTATGTTTCTTGTTTCCAAATAAAAACAAATGCAACCCTGCTGATGTTGAGAAAAACTAAGGGAGCTCTAGAGTGGAAACCTTTCTTCAGCACTCTTATAAATTGAAAATTCAAACCATAACTATACAAATAGCTAAAAAATGGAAGTAAACACCTTATAAATGACAGTAACAAAACTATCTGTGGTCAATATTTTGATGTGGCTCTTTCTAGATTTTAAATTTTCACAACATTGGCATATGATTGCACTACTCTTCCTTGATAGATGAATACACTTATATATTCCTTTTAAAATTTTTATTTAAAACAAAAGACTACAAAATAGTATTAAAACAGAAAAATGGAACTAGTTGACAATGGTGCGGAAGATTCACTGTGGATTCAGCGGGCCTCCTCCTCCGGTGCTTGCTCTGGATGTGGCGAATCCAATGCCTGCCTCCTGTGTTCCCCCTCACTGTCCCATCCACCTCCAGCTCTGGCAGCATGCTGACCCTGGGGAGAAGCGTCACAGGCTCTGTCTGTGGGAACAGCTCTGCTTCATCTCCTCAGGGCTGTGGAGCCCTCCCTGTGCCTCCTGTGTATTGTCTCTCATGGAAACAACCATGCAGAATTGAGAATCTTTTTAATTCATTCTCTTAATTTCGTTAATGCTAACAAATTACTTCAATTATTAAAAAAACAGAAAAATTACAAATGATACAGAATTTTACTAAACAAAACAATGTGAATTTCACAATATTTATTGTAATGCCTAGTGTTGTCTTTAAATTAGCTTTTCATATTACCAGATATATGCAAGCAAAATTGGAAAAAGAAAGAAAAAGAGCAACATAAGAAATTAAGAGGAGAAAAAGGTCAAATAATTGAAAAATGGAGACAAATCAAATTAAGCACCAATTGCTCCTTTCCACAGACCTGCAGAAATGCGTAGCACAGTTGTGCAAACTGGCCTGCTTACATATATAGACATATCTCTTTGCCCTCTCTCCTGTCCTCCTCCAACTCAGTAATTCCTCCCTTTTTGAATAGGTTGGTCCCCTTGTCCCAGTATCTATTGAGCTCTCCAAATTTTAGTTTTTCTTTCAGGTCTCACACTAAGGAGATGATATGATGTTTGCACATGCGGGTCTGATTTATTTCACTTGAGAGTTATATATATATATATATTCTTAGTTATATTTGCATGTTTAGAGGCTATAAATTGATATATGTGGCATCATATACATTGAATTTTTGCCTAATATATTTAGAAGCTGTCCATGCTTACTGATTTCACATATATACGTGAAATATATATATATATATATATATATATATATATGCATATATATATGTATATATATATGACACACACTACATACACATGCACATATGCACGCACACACACACACACACACACACACACACACACACACACACACACACTGAAGTCTTTAGTGGGTAGAGAGGACAGTAATGTCTATTCTGTTTCATGCATGCAATTATCCATTTTAAGAAAGATCTAAAGTAATTTCTTTAAATCCTAAGAAAATGACACCAAGGATCATGTTCTTTTCTCAGTTATTTTTTGCTCTTTGCCTGTAGGATATGAATGAAGTTTCCAACTTCGTTGATGGTTCAGTCTCGGGGTGTTCCACAAACAATCTGAATCACCCACCATTCACTCCCCGTAAGTCTTCCTGGTCAGACTGGTTGAAGAGCCAGTGCATGTTTCACATCATAAATTCATAAGGATAGATCTGACCAATCTGTCAAGGGATATGTAGGCATTCACCAGGAATGAGAAATAAGAGTAATATATGAGGAAAACTAGATAAGAAATGGAAGCACCCTACAGAGGCATCAGTTCAAAATGGCCAACCCAGCTCTTCCATCTGCAGTGCAAAATATTTCCAATGTAACATCTAGAGAGGACATGGGTAGAAGACAGGGCCCAGTAGTTGTTTTATGCCACTCTTTTTTTTTTTTTTTTAAATAATTAATATATTGGATTCAGGGTCTCACTTCACAGTGCAGACAGAGTGATCCTCCTGCCTCAGCCTCCTCAGCATTGGGATTACAGGTGCATACCCCCACACCCAGCTTCAGGGCTGACATGGGGCCAGCATGCTGTGCCACTCATAAGTCAACAGCAAGACATTGGTATTGAAGTGAGGGCAAAGTCTGATGAGGTCTGCAGTTTGAAGGACAGACATGAACCACACAGTTAAAGCCAGAAGCTGCGGCTGGGGAGGTCAGGTAATGAGTTGCTCTAAGATTTGACTGAATTGTGAGCAATACTGTTTCCCTGGTTATAGTTTGAAGAAGGCTATAGGCTCAAAAACGAATTGTATGTTGGGAGTGGTGGCATACACTGTCATCCTGACACTGTGGGAGGTTGAGGCAGGAGGATCCCCATGAGTTTGAGGCCAGCCTGGGCTACATAGTGGGTTCAATGCCCATTTGTACTACATAGTGAGACTCTATCCAATAAAAAAGAAAGAACAAATTGTGTCACAACTCAGAAAGTAAAGAAGCTATAAGAGTTGTAGCATCTTATAGTGACTTCAGCCCAGTGGGAAAGTAGAAAACTGGGGTAGAATAGGTCAGAATCAAATAGTGAGGGGCTTGAGTGGGAGGCTAATGAGTTTATACTTTGTTTTTTCAGTGACAGAAGCTAATTATGTTTTAGTTTTAGAAAATACAGTAGTCAAATCGTTTTAAGAGTATTAATCTGACATTAATACGCAGTATGAATTAGAAGATAAGGTTGATGAGAAGCAAAATAAGTCATTAAGAAGCTAAGGCAATGGTCAAGACTCAGAAGTGATTTGGATCTGAGCCAGAGGGGTGCAGTGGAAACAGAATAGATGAACGAAAGTAGGATTGAAAATTATTTTTTATAATAAATGGCCATGGGAGAGGAGTCAGAAATTACAATTTCATCCAATACTTCTATCCTTGGATGACTTGACTTGGCTTAAAGAATTCAGATTGCTGTCCAGGCTAACTGAACTCCCATGCTTCTGGATGCCTAGCTCTGGTCAGAGCCCTGGTGCATGGGTGTGGGGGTTGGCACAATTTATTTATATGTTCAAGAAACTGTTTGAAACTGAAGCTGGGCGTGGTGGTGCATGCCTGTAATCCCAGTACTTGGGAGGCTGAGGCAGGAGGATCGGTGTGAGTTTGAGATCAGCCTGGGCTACAAAAGTGAGCTCAATGCCAGCCTGAACTGCATAGCAAGATCCTGTCTCAAAAAACAGACAAAAAAAAAAAAAAAAAAGAAATAAAAGTGTCTGAGAGTGAGAATGTAGGATGATCACTCACTGGATGGCTACAATAAGTGCCTGTGTTGGGAACTACCTTTTCAGGTTCTAGGGACAGTCAAGGAGTAGGAAGCGAGCATCCTGTGCTCCTACTCACCGATTTTCTTTTGGCTTCAGGAGTTCTAGACGGGTGCCTGTTCTGCAAGAGTCTCTGCCTGGATGCAGTGCAGCACTGGGGCCAGCAGTATGATGTCCACAACCTGTATGGCTACTCCATGACCATCGCCACGGCAGAGTGAGATCCGAGATCACTGTTTCTATGGGGGAATTCATGGCTGAGTTACAGAACTACTAGAGGACGAGTGGCTCATGCACAGTATTTGTTATATGTCACACAAATATTATTATTCAATGAATGAATGAATGAAAAAGCTGCCTGGCTCAGGGAGGAGGGGTCCAATTACATCTGCGTAACATGTCAAACAAAGAACAAATGTACACGCAAATGAATGGATTAGTTGGAAGAAGGAAAGACAAGTTAAGAAATATTCCTGAGGTCAAATAACCAATAAACTGAAGAAACAAAATTTAGCCCCTTTTTCTCTGGGTCTAAAGCTCATGTATTTTCCTTTTTGTACCATATATCTTTAGAAGATAAGGTTGCTGAGAAGTAAATAAGTCATTAAGGAGCTATGGCAATAGTCAGAACCCAAACGTGATTTGAATCTGAACAGTAGAACTTGTCAAATAGCTCCCAGATGTCTATGTGCATTAAGGCTTTACATTTTGGTTCAGCATTGTTTTATAGTGTTCTTTTACCTGTGCATGGAATTTAAGGAAATTCCTTCCTAGAGCAAGGAAAAGATAACTGCCACTAGCTATATCTACAACCCTACAGAAGATTTTACTTATATATACACAGATGGACTTATAATTTAAAACTATAAATACTATGTACTTATATAAAGTATATCCATGCATATATAATTATAAAATATATTTTTAATCAAATATTTCTTATTAGAAAATTGTCACCAATGTTAGAAAGAATTTAACTTGAAAATGCTACATGGAGGTCCATTTTTATGTATGTCTAAAGTCTCACAATATAAAAGATTAATAAATCTATGAAAAGTTAAATCTCATCTTTGTTCTAAAAAAATTGTATACCTCAAGTTACTAACATTTTTAAGGATGCTTTTGAACTTCTTGAAAATTATGGCATTAACAGTGTGCCTAAAACAAAGCAAAGTATGAGTGCACTTAGTGGCACAAGCTGCTCCTAACAGTCAGTAACCCATTTAGGAGAGAAGGAGATGGAAAGGATGGGGAATTCATTTCTTCCTCATATCATTGCCATTGTCAGTGTATCCTTTTGGGTGAGACCAGCTAAGATCACAGACTGACCCTCTAAATCTCTCTCCCTTTCTAGAGCTGTGAAGACCGTGTTTCCAGGCAAGAGGAGTTTCATCATAACCCGTTCTACCTTCGCGGGATCTGGCAAGTTTGCAGCTCATTGGTTAGGTGACAACACAGCCTCCTGGGATGACCTTCGGTGGTCCATCCCTGGCATGCTTGAGTTCAACCTCTTTGGTATCCCAATGGTGAGTCTCTGTCTCAAGCTCTTGTCAATCTCAGGTCCTAGATGGCATCATTCTGGCAAGTGGGTTTAACATCTAGAGCACATGTACTTCAGCATCAATAAGGCTCCGATACTGTAATGTTCTTTTCTGTATTGCCTTCTGAAGATAAAAAAAGAAATCTTGATATCCCTGGACTATTTCTTTCCCTTAAAATACACAATCATACAGAAAAGTACACAGATCATTTACTTATAGCAGATGAGTGTAATACACTAAAAACACCTACAAATCCAGCACCCATATGAAGAAAGATAACAATGCCAGCACTTGAGAAGCTTTGGCATCTTTTACTTAAAGTCAACATATATATTTATTGGGCTCCTACTGTGTCCAAGGTGTTGAACTAAGTAAGCAAGGCAAGCATGCTGAAATGTATAAGCAGAAAAAACACACACCTTTAGTTTCCTGGGAGACTTATAATTTGGTAAAAGGAGACATATACTGTCAACAAGTACTCACCACAGGCTGTAGTAAAGTGGCCCATAGGAACATCTGCACTAACTGTTAGGGGGACTTTTAGGGGAGATCCTGAGAAAGAGAATAACTCCTTCTCAGATAAGATTATGAGGGACAGAGGGAATTAGAAGAAACTTTGTAGAAAAGAATCTGCTTGAATTGAAATTAAAAAGTGACCAGTGTGGGGAGAAGTTCATTTCAGATTGAGAAAGAAATGCCAGCAAACATAGTATGAGGTAGAGTACTTGATGTGTCTGGGAGGATGGGTGGGTGGCCCTGAAATGGGAATCATCTGGAAAGGTAGGTTGGAAGCAAGTTCAAAGAGTTAATAGAATAAGCAGCAAGAAGGTTCTGGAGAGATTGTCATATTGATGAGTGACATGATGAGCTTTAGAAAATGACTCTGATGCTTGTTTGGTAAACTAATGATATCATCAATTTTTAGTTGCATTCCTCAAAAAACTGCTGCACTCACTTTCACAACATGAGGAAACTTAGACCCAGAGAGGTTAAATAACTCACCTGGTGGTGAAGCATGGCATAGGGTATTAGCCAGTTCTGATCACACTGTGCGAGCCTTTTTAGGAAGAAGCTTAGCAAAGTTTAGTGGAGAGGTCCCTGGGAGAAGGTAAAGGAGCACTGAGGGCGTGAGGGGGACATGCTGTTGTGTGCATTTCCAGGTGGGTGCAGACATCTGTGGCTTCTTCTTGGATACCTCTGAGGAGCTTTGCAGGAGGTGGATGCAGTTGGGAGCTTTTTACCCATTTTCCAGGAATCACAATGGTCAAGGCTTCAAGGTAAGGCTTTCAGAAAATAGAATCCAAATAAATTGGGGCATGTGTTAAGATGGAGCTACTGCATCCACACCAAGAAATCTGAGCCCAAATACCTGGACTGTGCTTTGCTTGTACTAATTTGCTCCATCATTTGCAATTACCCAGGACTTGTGTTGTTTTATAAAATATCATGCTGTCACTTCTCATTAGGAAATGATAATTCTGTCAAAAGTTTTCTTTCTGTGTACTTTTTCTGCATCATTCACTTTATAATGATAGGCGAAGGGGGAATATTTCAAATATATTCACGTTGAAGTCTACTGACAGCAGTTCTAAAGAAGGAGTGAGCAGAAGTGCAGGTTGTAATGACCGTGTGGTTGGCGAAATGGTTCCCCTTTGCTCAGCTCTGCTGCAGAGTGTCACCTTAGTCAGAAAAAATTCTCGGTTGTGAGGAGCAGGGTCTGAAGTTCTCTGGTTGCTTCTGATATTCCACAGCCAACTCACAATTGCAAACTTTTATTTCTTTCAAGGACCAGGATCCTGCTGCCTTCGGAGCCAACTCCTTGCTGTTGAATTCCTCCAGGCACTACCTCAACATCCGCTACACTTTGCTGCCTTACCTCTACACACTCTTTTACTATGCTCACAGCCGGGGGGACACAGTGGCCAGGCCCCTTCTGCATGAGTAAGTTCTCCCATCCCAAGGAAATCTGTTACTATAACTTCAATGAGGTTGACAATACACAAATATGAAAATGAAAAACAGAACAATTCAAGCAAATGCATGTTTGTGTGTATAATTATAATACCAAATGGATATTTATAAGCCTAGTGATGCTTAAATACTACTGAAGGGAGTGTATTTAAACATTACAACCTGTCCCATTTTGGGAAGAGTATTATACTTAAAGGTTATGGGATTCAGGAGCTTTTCTTTATTTTGCCACCAAGTAATTCTAAATCTTAAAAAATTCATTTAAGCTCTTTCATTTTGAATTTTAAAACTTTTTTTCCCTTGTGGTTTTGGGAATGAACCTTAGTGCCTTGTGTATGCTAAGTAAGTGGTTCTATCCCTGAGCTATGCCCCCTGTTCTTTAGAATCAAGCCACCCTCCCCTGTATTGCATTATAATGGGAAGATTCATATAGGAGTGAATCTGTAATTTGAAAGTAAATAAAATATTCTACAAGATCTCTAGAATTCCATAACTCTTATTTGCCCACCAGCAAGCATGTTGGATTTCACTGTGCAAGTAGGCACTTATAAGCCCTTTGTAAAACAACAACAACAAAAAATACATTTGATTCCATCGTGTGGGATAGACACGGTCCTCAGGAATACTACTATATATTTATTTTAGGGATAAATTTTTGTCATCTCCTGCAATTTTTTGTTTAAAAGCAGATAGCTTAAAATTGCATTTTTTTGTGTTAATATTCAGTTCCTTCTTGGTAGCCAGCTGAAATTCTAAAATATATTGGTTATCTTACTTTTTAAAAGAAAAACATGTCTGGAATTACATTCTGTGACCTGTTTATAATGCAGGCCCAGGAACCTCTGTCCAACCTGAGGGAAGAATAGGAGGGCACAGGTGCTGGGAAGAGTGGATCTGACTGGGGTGCGGGGAGGTGAGAGGTGAGAGGGAGTAGGCATCACAGAACAACCACGGGTGTCTTCCCCGGCAGCCTGTAGGCTCTGCACAGACTGGGGCAAGAGCTGCCATGGCACTGGCCCATGGTTTGGTGACCTATCTCTTTGGTTCTAGGTTCTATGGGGACAGCAACACTTGGGATGTGCACCGACAGTTTTTATGGGGGCCTGGCCTCCTCATCACTCCAGTTCTGGAGCAGGCAAGTGTTCCCACGGAGACCGATGGTCCCACTGTGTTGCTAAGCTCTCATCGCCCCAAGCCCTGCTCTTCTCTCTTGTCCCTAACCTGCTTCCAACGTCTGTGGCAGAGCCATCCTGGAAGAGAATGCGCTGGGGCTTTGTAAACTGACATATCCAACATATATTGTCCAATCTAGAAGGCTTTATTCTTGGCCACATTTTGAGCCAGTGTAGAAGCATCTGCTGGCAGTGGTAGACTTAGGATTGGTCTGATGTGCTGTGAGATTGTCACAGCAGATCATTGCTTGCTCTGTGATCTACCAGTGACCAGGCGATTGTTATCTCCACTATTTAATGACCTGTGTGATCTGGGGCAACTTATAATACTGATTTCTCATCTGTAACAACAGAATAATAACAATATCTACCTTTTGTGGCTGTAAGGAAGATTAAATGAGATAATGCATGAAAACTGCAGTGCTTCCCACAGTACATGTTTCATGATTATCGCTGATCCTAATGTTGTTTCATTTGGGATTTTTCCTGGAATTCCAGGTTATGACTTCTATTATCTGTACAGGAAGAAAGGCAAAAGAAAGTAATAATTCAATAGCTTTATCAAATATGGTTAGGAATTTCCCTAAGGGATATTAGGATATCCAGTTCTCCTCAAAGACTGAATCATGAAAGACAGTATTTTGTTTTAATTTTAGGGTGCAGAGAAAGTGACAGCATATGTTCCTGATGCAGTCTGGTATGACTATGAGACTGTAAGTAGTTCAGACTTTCCTTCAACTCCTTTAGAGCACAGCTGTAGTTCAAAGACAGTTGTTTCCTAGAGAGAAAAACAGCTGTGCATTCCCAGCAGAACTGGATAAGATGAACCTGTTATCAGTCACTATGATACTACATTTCTATTTTATTCAACAATTAGTAAAGACCAATGATAGAAGAAATGTTCAAGGGGCTCACGGACAATTTGACATCAAAGTTTAGATTATTCAGAAATATCAGTTTTTATAATCTGTTTTTGTTGCTTTCCTATTCCAGAAATAAAATGCTAGACATCCACAAATTAAAGGAAGAGAGACTCATTTTGACTCACAGCTTCAACCCATGATGAGCTAGCTGCAAGACTGAGACTACGAGATAGAGGGCCTGGGGCAGGGGAGCCCAGAAGAAGAGAGGGAACAGGGAGAAATCAGGGACAAGAATCCTGCCAGGCCACCCCAGTGAGCTGCCTCTGTCTAGAACCCTGCTCCTAGTAGCATGTTCAGTATTTAGGTGATGAGCTTACCAATAGTTGAATCCACTTGTGGGACAGTAGCTCGTGATCCCATCGCCTTCCAAGCACACGAGACTTCTGCAGGACAGTTTAGATCCAGACTGTAACACTATCAACCAGCTTCAGCACAGCATAAACATTCTCACAAACTCTCAGCTTGCCACAACACATGTGCCTAATTTTTTTCTTTTTTTGTCTGACTGCTTGAGTAGACAGTAATGCAGCTAAGGGGGAAAGGGGAGGCCAGTAGATCACTCATCACCTGAGTGACCAGTGTAGGTCCCTGTTGCTGTTGGGCCAGTTTGTTTGATTTATCTGCCTGCATCAGGGAGGCCAGTTGGAGTGGAGGAAGCAGAGCGTTGAGATGCAACTTCCTGGAGACAAGATCGGACTTCATCTACGAGGAGGCTACATCTTCCCCACACAGCAGCCAAACACAACCACTACAGCCAGGTACAGCATGACTGGGAATGTCTTTTAAGGGTGAGGGTGAAAGAAGTGTCAATTATGTCCCTCTCTGTTGATGAGAAGATGCTGAAAAGCCATGTGGAGCACAGTGAGCCTGCTGGTGTGTGTGTGTGTGTGTGTCTGTGTTGACAGGTGGTCATCAAACTCTCTCTTTTGCTTTTCCTCAGCCATTTCTCAGGAAACTGTTGGGCTAATGCTGCCTCTAGGTGGATTTTGAGAGGCTTTAATGCCTGGCTTTCCACAAACCCTCCAAATTTCTCCAAATGTCTAGACAACCAGGAGATCAGCCTTCTAGTTTGCCTGGGCTTATGGCCACTTTAGTACTAAAATGTTCATATCTTGGGAAAACCCTCAATTCTGGCCATAGAAGCTTGTTGGTCTCTTTCCATGCCTTGGCCAGACCACGTGCCATGTTTCTCCATTCTTGCCTGAGATGTTCTCATTTCCAGAATTGGGACCTACCTCTGGGGACCCTCTCTTTCCAGAGCTGTCCATCCTCTTGTAATTGCTGCACTGCCCATTCCTTTTCTCACACTGACACATTTCTTTCTGATTCAAAGCCAGGTTAAAAACTGCTTCTTCCTGCAAACCTCAAGCCTCCCTCATGTCATTGATTTTTATTGATAACTAATTCCAAAAATTCTAGACTTCATCTGTACCAGCAAGGTGTACTTTTATGGCTTTACGTTCCTGGGCATATTGTCTCATTTGATTTTAATGGATTAGGGAGGCTAGAAACTGGCCTTTTTTGAACCTCATTTACTGTCTTATGTTTTCAAATTAGAGAATTTTTGTTTTTACAAAAATATGCCTAAATCTAACACAAATTAAATTCGTTTTCTTTACTGTCCAGCTGCAGACTTCTTGCATAGTGACACAAACATTATCTTTCTAAAATGAAAAATCTAAACTTGTTACTTTTTTTGCTCTTTTACTGTTAGGGTATTCAAGGTCAAATACAATTAGATTCCAAGATGACCTTAATAACCATATCTCCTGCAATATATTAATAAGCACATGGACCAGCCATACCAAAATATTTTCCCCCAAAGGTCCCTTGATTTAACTGCATTTGGGTCTCCTACCTATTACCTTTCCAAAAGGGTTAGAGTCTCTGCAATGCTAAGAAGGCATTTTACCGCTAAACTACATGCAAACTCAGATTTACCTGAGAGGTGTTTTCTCCTATTTTTCCAGCAGAGAGAGTGCTATTGTTTCCAATGTCTGGTCATTTAAAAATATATATATTTGCTTCTTGGCAGAATGTTAAGTTCTTTTTAATATTGTTAAATATATTACTGTTATTTCATGATCTGTGTTTGAGTATTCCATTACTTGAAGTTCTTAGGAAAACATTAATCTATAGTTATTTCTAAGTTTTGTTGATGATAACTTCTAACTTGTGCTTTTTTGTTTTTTTTTTATATTCTAGTAAGAGTCTTTAGGACAAGGTCTCCCTATGTAGATCAGGCTCTTAGTGATATGCCTGTGTTCAACCTCCCAAGAACTGGGATTTCAGGCGTGTGCCACCGCATCCAGTCTCAGTTGATATCTCAGTGTGCCCTAGGGGCCAGGGTGGCTGGGCATGCCAGGGATCAAATCCCACCTGTGCATTTAATGAGATTTTGGTTTTCAAATATGGTGATCTTAAGGATGGATATATAGTCTTCCAGAGATGGCTCTCATTTTGGTTGTAAATCAGTGACTGCTTCCAAGCTAGATTCATGTTTATTCCCTTCTAAGACTGGCTTCCTGGGAGCTAGAGGTTCAGGCACCGTACCTAGGATTACCAGGTTAGTGGCTCACTTACAGACTTTAAGACTTCTACTCTAGGTAAATTTTAGGTTTTACTTGCTGACTTCCTTTGTGACTTAAACTAATGTTTTATTTTCTTATCTTGTATTCATGGCTGCATTTTATATTTTCTTGTCAGTTCAGCAATGCTTTCGTAATAGAAATATGTGTTGAAATTTATATGGTATTAGGTAATATTTTACATATGTATGCTTCAGAATATCCAGTCCACCATACTCTGAAAGTGTCACTGGGACTCCTGGAGCATCTTAGCTTTTGTGTTGGCTTTTATTTTTTGCCTTGATTATTTGCTGAATGTGACTAATCCTAAACCACTGAACATTAAAGAGGCCTGTGTGGTGATGTGTTTGTATTTGTATTTTCCAGACTCCTTAGGAATGGCAGCTCAGCCATGGGCTGTAAATAAGAGCAGGTGATTTTGATGCTAGGAATATGACTTGTATAACAGAGGCTGACCTGCACAGGAATGCAAGAGGGATTTGAGGCAGAGAGTCATGGGAGGAGCAGGGAATCTTAGTGTATTTTATTTTATTTATTTTTCTTTTTCATTCATTTTAATGAGAAAAAGATAAAATAGCAATGAAACAGTTTCAAAACAAGTTAGTAGGATGGTTACAATTAATACCATGCATATTGTTGTCTTTATAGTAGTTATTCAAAGGAAAAGGTAAAGGCCTGCCTGGTATATTTTTTTTTTAAAGAATTTTTAATGTATTTATTTATTTTTCTTGTTTCAGAACTTTTGTTTGTTTATTTGTTTTTATGGCCGGCTCAGCCTGCCCTGAGGGCAGGGCTGGCACAGCACATGGTGCCGGGGATCAAACCGCGGTCCCTGCAGTCGCCTAAGCTTTCCTAAGCAGGTGCTTTAGACCACTGAGACATCCTGCTGTGCCCCATGGCCTGGTATCTTATCTAAACAATATTACTTACATGATAATCCATCAGATGCCTTCCCTGAAACACTTGAACTTAGCCATTCACTCAGACATCAGCTATTGATTGAACCTCTTGTGAAATCTCATCCTTCCTCCACAGCCAGTTTATATGTACTGTGGATGTTTTTTGGGAGGGTACAATGCTGATGCTTAGTAGATGACAGTTGCAAATCTCCCTTCACCCAATCCTGGGGAAATTGTAACAACTAAAACAATCTCCCAACATTTCCTCAGTGGCAAACATCCCTGGGGCATAGATACCTTCTCTAACTGAGAATCACTATTCTCTCGCATCCTTCTGAATTACATTATGTTTCTCAATTAGGTCATTATTTAATAGATGTTCCATTAGCAGTATCTTATAAATTCCCTACAGACAAGTACACGTGTTATGCTCCTTTATACTCCTAATAGTTGATCAAGCCATCTTCTGCTACATGGGAACTACTTTTATTTCAACATAGTAAAGAAAGCAAGGACTCTGGTCCCAGATTCTTGGGTTTTATTGTGTATAAAAAAGAGAAGGAGAGTATCTTCTTCATAAAGGTCTTATGAGAACTGAATAAACTGATATATGTAAAACCAAAAAAAAACAAAACAATATTACTACAAACTTTTATTCTCAATGAACTAAGACAAAGTAGCTATATATCCATGATATATATATATATATATAATATATATATAATATATATAACCTTGTGTATACATATATAGATTTTTTTCTTTTTAAAGTTTTAATACTAAGAAAATATACCATGTCTTATAATGTTTTGAAATATTTAATTTAATTTTAATTAATTATATTTAATTACTTTTCTGAATATTGTTTAATTGTATGTTTTGTTTTATGATTCATACTGTATCTGACTTATAGTCTGAGTGTATTTTGAAGGGGTAATGAAATGAGGTCTCAGATTACATTCATCTATTTCATCTTCTTTTTGAATAGTATTTTCGGTTTCATGTTTTAAATTTTAAGTCAGATAATAAAAATTCCTTCTTTTCTCTTAAAACAAAATGAACTAGTGAAATAAGAAAAGTCACCAGTAAGAAGACCAACCGCACTATGTGCTTTGAGTATGTGTAATCCTTAGCAAGGTGCAGTGGCTCCCCCTTGTGGCGTGTACCACCGTTCTTTCTTGCAGGCAGCATGTCTGACCTGTCCGGGGAGATCCATTATTGCTTAGGATTCCTTTCTCTCCCAATCACCTGTCTTCTAAATAATAGCTGCAGTCCCAGTTTTTGTAGCGATAGCAGTGATTTTGGTGCTTACATGATCATCTCCAATATGGATATTTATTGAAATGTTTGGGTTATTTATGTTTTGGTGACATTACTGATAGAGAAATAAGCTCCTGCTAATACTTGCTTTGTGTCTGAAAGGGAGCACAGCTGCTTGCTACCACTTGCTTTTCTATTTGAAATTTGATGGAAGCATGGGAAGCATTTCTGGAGTCTTTTTATCACTAAGTTGAATCTGATTTTCCACAGTCGGCAGAATCCTCTGGGTCTCATCATTGCCTTGGATGATAACAAAGAAGCAAGAGGGGAGCTCTTTTGGGATGATGGGGAATCAAAAGGTGAGTGTTGTTGAGTGGGGCGCTGTTCCCCACCTGTGTCTCTGACTTCTGGCCCTTCCCTTCTGCTGTCCTCTGGCAATGAGAGAAGTCTCCCCACACAGTCACAGAGTCAGCTTTGACCTGTTTGCTGCACTCACGAGCAGTGAAAGGTGAATCATGTTGGAGGGAAAACTCATTTCTTTTTCTCTTTTTTTTTTTTTTTTTTGTCTTTTTGAGATAGGGTATCGCTATGCAGTTCAGGCTGGCCTTGAGCTCACTTTTGTAGCCCAGGCTGGTCTCGAACTCGCACCGATCCTCCTGCCTCAGCCTCCCGAGTGCTAGGATTACAGGCGTGAGCCACCACGCCCGGCTGGAAAACTCATTTCTATTTATCAGATTTCTCCCATCAGCCAGCAGTCTATACCAGGCTATCACTTCGCTGTCAGTGGTACCTGGAACACACATTTTCGGAGACAGTCTGTAGTTCATTCATCTGGTATGGGAATATCTTCATCCATTCCTTCTCTAGTGCGCACACACACAGCCACTTTTTCAGCAGTTCTAAAGGTCAGGCATCCTAGCATCTTTTGCGGTTTCACCATGGGAAATGGATTTCTATGAGGCATGTGCCTAAAAAAGCCCTTGGAAAAGAATGTTTTCCAAGTTACAATAGAAAAAGGGGAACACAGGAGCTTGGCTAAGGGACACTCTGTTAGTAATCTTGTCATTCTTAAGTTACAGCTTTAAAAAGCTTCTCATTTATTAAAACATTTAGTCATTAAAGATTGAATATATTTTGTTAGACAACAACATATATCTCTTGCTTAAAAGATATATATCTTGTTTAATGATATATATGTTATACATATATATGTATGTATATGTAATTTGATGATATATAGTAAAATTAGCACAATCTAATTAACTAACACACTAATCTCTACTGGTGTTGTACAAGAGCTTCTTTGAACTTCATTTTATAACTAAACATTTATAACCTTTGACCAGTATCTTAACCATGTTTTATATTCTTTTGTCCCTAACTGATCTAACTGATGTAACTTCTGCTTCTATGAAATTATCTTTTCTCATATTCTACATATAATGGAGATCATATGATGTTTTTTTCCAATGTGTAACGTATTTCACGTAGCACGATTCATATTGTCACAAATGTTAGAATTCACCTCCATTTATTTATTTATTTATTTATTTATTTATTTATTTATTATTTTAGAGAAGGGCCTACAGGGTGTTCAGGGTCTCACTACTAGATTAGACTTGTAGTGATTCGCCTATTTACAGCTTCCCAAGAGCTGGGATTACAGGCATGCGCCACCACACCTACTCTCAGGTGCCTTCTCAGTGCGCCCCGGAGCCGAGGCCAGCATGGCAGGCCCACGGATTGAAACCTGGGCCTCTGTGCCTATTTGCAGGCTCTTTAATCCACTGAGCTATTTGGCCGGCCCTTCACTTCCTTTTAAATCACTGAATTGTATTGTTTTACACACACACACACACGCACGCACGCACGCACGCACGCACACCTGCACGCATGCACACATGCATGCATATCCATTTTTCTGCAATTGAATGTTTAGCTTGTTTCCATATCTTAACAACTCAGGGTTGAAATTAAAATATTCTAGGAGGAGAAAACTAGGAAAGAAGTTTTTTCATATTAGGCATGGCAGTGTGTTTTTGCGCAGGACACCAAAAGCAGAGGCAAGAAAAGGCAAGCATCACAAATGACGCTACTGAGTTCTAAAAAGCTTCTGAATAACAAGAGAAGTAGTCAAAATGAAAGAGGAATGTGTAATACTGGAAATACCATATGCAAATCACTTACCCGCTGGAGGTTTAACAGAAGGCATACAAAAGGAACTTTTAAAACTCAATAATGAGGAAATAATAATCCGAGTTTAAAGTGAGCAAAAAACTGGAATAGGTGTTTTCCAATGCATCCACCTACCTAACCAACAGTATATAGAAAGGCGCTGGATGTCACAAAACATCAGAGAAAGGCAAATCCCAGTTTACGATGAGCCATCGCCTTGCGTCTGTTGGGTGGCAGCAATGAAGGGACAAGAACTTGCACGCATGGGCAAAGATCTGAGAAGATGGGATGCATCTTTGTACACACTTTGTGGAGATATAAATTGGTAAAGCCATTATACAAAATGGTATAATATCTTGAAGGTCCTTGAAATATTAAAAATGGAATTACCGTGTGCTTAAGTAATCCAGTTTCTGAGTTTATATCTGAAAGAACTGATACCAGTGTGTCAGATATGTGTGTTCTTTGCTTACTGCAGCACTTTTCATGAACATTGAGATATGGAAACAAGTGTCCACGAATAGATAAGTGAATAGAGAGGACATGGTAAATATATATACAATTACATATCATTCAGTGGAAAAGGGAAGTCCTTTCATTTGTGACATTTGTGTATACTATCCCCCAAAAGCCTCAGGCAGTCTTAGGGAAGCTTCTGGAATTTGTGATTGATTACAGTGGGTAGGAATACTGCACTGCTCTAGGACAGGTAATTTGCATTACAGTGTAAGGAGGGAAGAGCAGTTAGCTGCTTCAGCTGCTGCTACTCCTCCTTTTGCTTGCTCTTGCTCTTTGCCTCAGCCAAAGGCAAAGGTTGTTCTCTGCCAAGAGCCAGTCTACCTTCGAACCAGCTAAGTACGAACTGAAACCTCCAGGAACTGTGAGCTAAATAAACCTTTCCTTCCCTCATTTTGAGAGTTGGGGTATTTGTCCCAGCAACGAGAGAAGAGTAACTAAGAGAGACATCAAGAGTGTCCTTAAGGGGAGGCATCTGAGATTTATCCTGTGAGGGACAGGTGGCCTGACTTGTCTTTCTTTTGCTTTT
Organism: Myocastor coypus; assembly: GCA_004027025.1. Lineage (NCBI taxonomy): Eukaryota > Metazoa > Chordata > Mammalia > Rodentia > Myocastoridae > Myocastor > Myocastor coypus. The sequence goes on along the minus strand of PVJA010000356.1, from coordinate 21,198 downwards.
AGATACTGTGGTCAATAAAGAGTATCTTTTATGTGAGTTTTCCGTCACCGAAGTGAGTAGTATGTTTTTATGCATCTTAGCAGTGGGCAATTGATCATTAGCAAACATGGGTTGTGTGTGTATATATATTTGTAGCTTCATTTGTATTAAGGAAACATTTGCACTTATGACTTAACAACTCTTGAAAATTTCACCAGCTCTTTCAAAAAGTGACAATGATATTGATAAAATCAATTTTTCAAGTATAATTTTAAAAAATGTCTCTGCATAGGTCCCTATTTTTTCAAAATTAAAAAAAAATTAAATTATTTGATACAGTATCTCACTGTGCAGCTCAAACTCACAGTGCTCCTTCTGTCTCAGCCTACCTAGTGCTGGGATTACAGGTGTGCACACCATGCCCAGGGGCCAACACAGACATGCCAACACATGGCATGCAGTGTTGGGTTCTTGCACTTGGCAGGCAGGCACTTAGGCTACTGAGTTATCTCCCCACCCCTTTCTTCAAGATTTTTAAAATAAACTTTCAGTCCTTATACACCCGCTTAGTAGAGAAAGCTGAGGCTTGACAGCAGGGTGTGGGGGGGTGGGGAGGTGAGGATCTAGGGTCACCTGAAGCATCGGAGTTATCAGAGAACCTGTGCACGTCAGGCAAACCTTTGCGTTTAATCCTTTGCAGAATCGCTTGGATGTGAGCGTTTCTCACTTAGGCTACAAGGATCCCAACAATTTAGCATTTCAGGAGATTAAGATTCTTGGGACACAGGAACCCGTCAATGTTACAGTGAAACACAATGGTGCTCAGACTCAAGATTCTCCTCAAGTCACCTATGATCCTGACCTGAAGGTAAAAGTCCATTTTGCTAAGGTGTTTATTTTAATGTTCTTTATTGCAATTATGGTGTTGTTTCCTGGCAAGGTTGTGTGGATTTTTTAAAGACCAGAGAGCGCTTCCTGTGGTGGGGAAGTCAGAGGGTTGGGAGAGAAAATGAGAATGAGGAGCTGGCCAGAGCCAGTGAGGCAGGCAGGCAGCTGCTGAGGATTGGGCTGGGGTAAAATGACCTTTCCATCCTTGCTGTTTTCTCCACACCTGGGTGTTCTGTGCTCTTTGCTTGTCCTTTCCAGGAAGTGGTTATGAGGGGCACAAGGACAGCAGGGTGGCCCACAGAAAAGGGGTCTGGACACTTAGGAGAGATGCTGGCAGGCCAAGGTTGCATGTAGGAGTTCCATGAATTTAGGAACTTCAAAATTAGGATTTTGAAGACTTTATATTTTCGTTATATTAAGATAAACCATAGAAATATAACAACTGTTGTTAAATTCCTATTATACTGTTTAGTGAAATTTTGTATTGTTTTTAATTTTTATTTTTAAACTATGTTTTACTCTTTTTAAAAAAGATACAGTGTATAGATTCTAATAAATGCATTTTCAAGAATGCTAGAAAGGCAACTAATTTCATACTCCTGCATACTAGCCACTTACTTAGATGATAATGATAAAATTAATCTTCATCAGTTTTAATTAGACCTGAAACTCTGAACAGCTTGTAGTGAGTTTGCTTGGTGTCTTAACATTATGAGGAATCCTTTGCCCAAGTGATCTTTACCAGAGTACCTGGGATTCTTTTCCTGATCTGTACAGTCAGTGTGATTTTACTGCTCCAGACAGATGACAATGTTAACTGTAGAAAGTTCTACTTAAAGAGCAGTCAAGTAAGAGAATTTGTAGAACATGTAAAATATTTGAGTTGGCAGGTGGGGATTCAAAAATGATTTCAGGTTAAGCATCTAGATTTAAAAAAAATGGAAGAGGATGACATTTTAGAAATGAAAGGAAATATGATTTTTCAGCTCATCTATTTGCAATTGATGAACTGAGATCCAAAAAAATTGAAACAATTTTGTAAATTTCCATGGTAAAAAGGAAAATTGGAATCTAAGTATATCAATGTTTGTTCCAGCAGTCCAGCCCCACAGGGGACTCTGAATTCCCTCTTATGGAATAGAGGGGGAGAATGTAAACAATCTAGGAAAGTGGAAGAGAGCTGTTCTACCAGGATAAAGAGGAAGAATAGGAATCAGGGAAAGGATGGTGACTGCAATAGGTTTTATTTTATCCAATGCTTTCTGCATTATAATGTACAATAGTGTCACAAAATAGTGTCATCTGCTATTACCACAGAGTAGCTCTCTCACTGCATCTACAACTCTCTTCATATCAATTATAGTCATGTGTTACTTGGATTGTTGAGAGTCTCACTGAGGTCCATTTATTTGCCTAAAAAATATTTTTCAGACTTAAGAAGGCCTCTGTTCCCGGAATGTAAATTTCCTTTAAACTTCTGCATTCCTACAGGTTGCCACTATCTCAGAGATTAACCTTGCTCTAGGAGAAGCATACACAGTGGAGTGGACCATAAGAATAAGTGATGAAGAAAAAATAGACTGTTATCCTGATGAGAATGGCATTTCTGAAGCAAACTGTGTTGCCCGTGGCTGTGTCTGGGAGGTAACTATGCTGATGGTATTAATGCTCACTAAAATCCTCTGCTATTCATCTACAATTTCATGAGTGCAGTATGGAGACCTGTATGCCTGCTTATGGCTACAGAAGGAGAAGGAAAAAGGCTTCCAAGGGAAGTGGATCTGGATGTGAGATTAGCTGGGTTGGGATGTCCTTATAAAGTGTTTAGCTTGGTGATCAGTAATTTAACCCACTGGCTCTGCTGAAGTATATATACTTGAATAAGTGATGGGTGGTTTTACCTTCATGTAAATTACTTTCTTTAGGCCTTTCAAGGAACACATGCTAATTAGGACATGATGCTTACTTTTCAGGAATCTAGTTCTCCTGGGGTCCCCTTCTGCTATTTTGTCAATGATATGTACTCTGTCGGCAACATTCAGTATGCCTCACACGGAGCCAGTGCTGACATCTCCTTAAAGTCTCTTTACACCGACGCCTTCCCCTCCACCCCTGTGAGCCCCCTTCGCCTGCAGGTGACCTACCATAAGGATGACATGCTGCAGTTTAAGGTAAACACAGTATATATTAGGTGCTGATACTGTACCTTTTTTCTGTGTCACTATTTTTTACTAGTGAGGTTTCAGAATCTTACAATAAACATGCTCTTTTAAATTTTGTGCTGCATTAAGATAACTCTTAATCCTAATCCACAGCGCAGTGAGAAATCACTGATTGAACAGTAAGTCCTGTTCTAATATGTTTTAAAGAGACCACAATGGCTATTCAAAGGAAAATAGTTAGCAGAACAAGAAATAGAGTGGGAGCCAGGCATGGTGGCTCACGCCTGTAATCCCAGCACTCAGGGGGCTGAGACAGGAGGATCAGTGCAAGTTCGAGACCAGCCTGGGCTATAAAAGTGAGCTCAAGGCCAGCCTCAACTGCATAGCAAGGCCCTGTCTCAAAAAGACAAAAAAAAAAAAAAAAAAAAAAAAAAAAAAAAAAAAAAAAAAAAAAAAAAAAAAAAAAAAAAAAAAAAAGAAAAAAAAGAAATAGAGTGGGAAGTTAGACAGTAAGAGACATCAGGTAGGTGGGCCAGCGAGGAGCTGAACTAGAAGTAGTTACAGGAAAGGAGTTCAATAGTGGACATGTTGAGACCAAGAAGGTTGGATTCCACGAGTGAATGTTTTTAGTTGCTTTTCTGTCCTTGCTGAGACCAAATACCCAATACCAAATGTTAGGGGAGGAGAGTTTTATTTAGTTCTCAATGTGTAGAGGTTCCAGTCCATAATTAGCTGGCTCCAAGGCAGGATGGCATGGCAAAGATGTTCAGCTCATCTTAGTGGAAGACAGCAAAAGCTATGAGAGAGATGGGGAGCTAGATGAGTCTCTTTCTGTCCCTTCTACCATATCCAGTCTACCAGGGTTAGGGCAGTACCAATCCAGTTGGTGGGCTGATTCAGCTGTCACCCACCTTTGATCCCAGCATGCTTAATCCCAACACTGCACCACCAATTAGTCACATACTCTAGAGGCAGCCACCTCTATAAAAGGCCTATCTAAAGCTACATGAGACTTAGGGGGAACACCTAGACCCAAAGCATCCTAGAGTGACTGGTGGCAGCTAGGAGGTGGTTCAGAAGGAAACTGGAAGACTAATTCGTGTGTTTTCACGTACATCTATACATGGATGTTGACACTGACTGAACTGAGAAAGATTACATGGTCTGTGATTGCACAGTTTTGGATGAGTGTATGTAGGACACTGAGTTGGAGCTTTTTGAAATAGTCACTAAGGTACAGTGATTGCCCTTCCTTCTGTGGTTTAATTATATGCGTGGACTAGAGTAGACCAGCTATTCTTACGGCTACTGCTCCATTAAAATTTAGGGTTATTGAGGACAGGGATTTGTTCTGTCCATGTAATGCTCCTGATACCTAACATCATCGTTAGGAGATAGTAAGCATTCAAAATTCCAAGGAGAGAAGACACCAAAAAGATCAGGTCACTGTGAGTTTGCCTGGAAAGTTCACCGTAATGTGACATCAGCCAGGACTAAATAAGAGACATTGTTCTTTATGTTTGCATCTTCACCATAACATTGGCATGTGTTAGGAACCTAATTAGTTCAGATAATAAACTTTGGTTTCTGGCCTTAACTCCAGCCTCTCTTACCATATCATCACACCGTACTTGTTTGCATCTTTCTGAGCTCACTTCAGTATCTTTCAACTTTGTGTTTGTTAATTGTTACTGGAATGATTTTATCTTGACTCTTTCATCAATAACTACAAATGTTTTATACTCAGTCTATAGCTCTTACATAAAATCATCTCTGTCTCCTAGAGACAATATTAAGCATTTCAGTCTCTAGTATCTCAGTACTTTTATATAGTTTGCTATTATCTCACATCATCCGAGTGTTGTATATAACTCATTTCCCAAAGATGATTTTCTAAAAATGATATGTGGGCTTCTTCAGTTTATACTCCTAGTGTAGTATTAAACAGAGATATAATAGATGCTCAAATAAATCATCAGTTTATATATCCTTTAGAAAAGACATCTATGATTATTTTAATGTAAATGAATTCTTGTTTTAGGAAGGTTGTTTTTTTTTGTAAGTTGTAAAAATTTCCAAGTACCCGTGTACACTCATATGTGCATATGCAAGATAATATACAATATGCTCATAAATACTACACTAACTTCTGAGTGATTTTTCCCATTAACATAAGTATAAAGTGAGTGTATTACTGTAATAGAAGTCTTAAAAAATGAGAGAGGATATAATCTTCAAGCTTTTAAATTTGATATTGTTTTTTGATACATTGATTAAATCTTAAAATATCTTCAAAGACACAAAAATATAGAAGATTCATTGTCAAAAGTATCAAGGCTATAAATTTCAGGTCCACCTTCATTACTTAAAATGTTTTTAAGTTACAGATAATAAGTCTACATCTTTATGGTGTACGGTGGTGTTATAGTACATTCCCACGTTGCAGACTGTAAAATCTGGGATAGTTAGGTTGTCATCTTAATTTATTTCTGGTGAAAACATTCAAAATCTTCTCACTAGTTTGATTTATGTGGCACATTAGTATTGACTACAGTATAGTCATCCCTGCTGTAGTACAACATAACTGACTCTTCCTCACCCCAAATCAATTTCTTCTCCTTAGATCTATGATCCCAACAACAGTCGCTATGAGGTTCCAGTCCCACTGAACCTACCCGGAGTTCCATCCAGCACCTCTCAGAGTCGACTCTATGATGTCCTCATTAGGGAGAAACCTTTTGGGATTGTGATTCTCCGGCAGAGCACAGGCACTGTAATGTAAGTGGCTTCAAGTCTGATCTGCAGTTGCTGGCCCCTACTTTCCTTGCCAGTCCACTGTCTGTTCTGATTTGGAGCTGCTGATTACCTGCACTTTCTTTGTCAGCCCATTTTCCTTGGATAGATCCTGGCTCAAAGCATGCCACTGCTCATTTCCAGATCTATGCATGAGTTATTTCCTTCAGGTCAAATCTTTTGCTTCCTGAAAAAAGTTGATGTATTGGTGTGTTTGTGGGATTCATCTGATCAAAGTTGATTGGTGCCTTCTCTATATTAGTGCTACTATAGGTACTATTATAGACAGATGAGGCCTCTCTTTTCATGGCAATCAAGAGAAGTTGAACAACAACAAATATAATTTACGGTGCATACAAATGCATTGCTAAGATTGGTATTAGTCAGATATTTGTTGCTGACACTGAACACTTCACATACACAATTTAAAGCAGGAGGATTTTAATTTGATTCATGGCTTTGGAGGATTTAACTCATGGTAAGGTGGCGTTAAGGCAGAAATGTCATGGTGAAATGGCATGCTGAAATACAGATGCTCACAGGGACTGGGTTAGATCCTTGGCCTGCCATGTTGGCCTGCCCCAAGTCATGCTGAGATAGCAATTGAGACTGGGTGTGGTGGCATGTACCTGTGATCCCAGGTCTTAGGAGGCTGAAAACAGGAAGATCACTATGAGTGTGATCTTGTAGTGAGACACTGTAGATCCTATACTAAATACATTAAAAAAAAAAATAAAGATGCTTAGGTTAAGGTGACTGAAAGGAGGAGCAGGCCAACAGTACCAAAAAGAAAAAAGGTAAATATATATAGAACTAAAGTTTATGCCTCCCGGACCCACCCAGATACATCTAAAAGTATGCTTTATTCACCTGCCAGGTATTTTAACACAATCAAATGGATGTATTAGGAATAATGATCACACTGCTTTGCTTGAAAAAACATAAGTAATCAAGAATATGGTAGGCTGCTGCTTCTAGGAGAGTGGTTAGAGTAATCTCCAAGGAGGTGACATTTGAAATAGGACATTTGCTTATAGAAAATGAACGACCCATGTTGAGCTCTGGAGAAAGAGAAAGTATGTTACAGATAGAGGGAAAGTAAGTGTGGAGAGCAGGTCTGGCATGGAGAGTGGCAGATGAATTTGTGGAAAGTGGCTGGGTTGGTTCTGTGGAAAACACAGAGAAAGGAGGCAGTGACAGAGAAAATTAACAGAATGAAGGCTGACTCCTGAGCATATAGCAAGGACATCTGTGACTGTTTTAAACAAGTATGTAGATTTAGTGTTTTGTCTGGGAGGTGAACAGGAACTAGTGGAGGGAGGGAATCAAAAGTTTTTTGCTTTTAGCAAGTTGGGTCCTTGAAGCCAAAAGGGGAGCTGAAGTTTTTCCAACCCACCTCTTCTCCTCACAGCTGGGACTCGCAGGTCCTGGGCTTCACCTTCAATGACATGTTCCTCCGCATCTCCACCCGCCTGCCCTCCTCCTATGTCTATGGCTTTGGGGAAACGGAGCACACGGCCTTCAGGAGAAACTTGACCTGGCACACGTGGGGCATGTTCTCCCGAGACCAGCCCCCGGGGGTAAGCACAGGATGAGTGGGATCTGCCTTCCTTTCTCTTTCTGTGTGTTGTATGTGTGCTTTGTTCTTTGTGTCCCCAGGCTCAACACGAGTGGTTACACTGTGCTGTTACACAAGTGGGCCCAATATCGGCTGGCTATGTTTTGCATATGTTTAATTTATTTCTCAGAAAGACAAAACCCATCTCAATAAATACTATTTGTTGACTTTGTCAACCAGTCAGAGTTGTTCTAACCCCATTTCCCCTTTCCCATCTCTCAGTACAAGATGAATTCCTATGGGGTCCACCCATATTACATGGGACTTGAGGAGGATGGCAGTGCCCACGGCGTGCTGCTGCTGAACAGCAATGCCATGGGTAGGTGGTGCCAGCGGTCTATTTTTATATCAATATTGTCTTGTGGGCAGTGTGTTTTGTGTTTTATTGAATCCTTTCTGCTTATCCTGTTATTTAATTCCTGTAAAATATGATGAAAATATTTGACTTCTCACTGTGACAAAAATTAGGGAATAATAAAACTGAGTCTGAGATATCCTGGAAGGCAGCTAGAATGAGCTGAGTGAATCAGCTGGAGTGAATTGGGCTGCTATTGAGCTACGGGTTAGAACATTCACTCTAGAACGTGAGGATATGGTGATAGTTTGGACAGTTCATGATAAATGATTGGAGAATTAGAGGGAGAGGGAATGAAAAAATATGTAGAAAGTGGTGAAATGTAACTGTAATGTGGAGCTGAGTTAGTAGCATTTATCACTGTCAGTTCATGGAAAGAGTAGCATTTTTGCAATGTCTTGTGAGTCTTATGCTAGTCTTAAGTAAAGTTCTGGTGGTAATTTAAGAGAAGCAGCATGGCAAAACTGATAACATGGCAACATGGAGCACCAAAGCAAAAACACCCAGGAAAGGATTCCACAGACTTTTCCTTATTTTCTTCACTTCTCTGGGTAAAGAATACAGTATCTGCACTCAACATGTTAAAATGCAAGGAAACAAGGCACTGGGTTCAGAGATAATTTTCCCCATGAGGTTTTTCATTTTCGTTGGCATTTTCTTATCTTCTCAGATGTGACATTCCAGCCCACACCTGCCCTGACATACCGTACCACGGGGGGAATTCTGGACTTCTATGTATTCTTGGGCCCAACTCCAGAGCTTGTGACTCAGCAGTACACTGAGGTAGGAGGAAATCCATTTGCTTATCAACCACATATATGGTCCATTCTGTGTTCCAGAACCTTCATTCATTAATACAAGTCTCAATTGATGACTGTGATTATTGATCGTTGAGTAGGCATATTATAGCATAAGGTGAAAAAGCTGCACTTCATTTAACCATTGTATTTACAACTAAAATATTTCAGACAAAAAGTATAAGGATGGTCCCAGAGGTGGATGTAGAAGTGGGGTTAGTGGTAGTAAGTTAAAGGTAGTGATGTTGGTGGTGGCAATGGTGGCAATAGGGTTGGAAGTTCTGATAGTAATGGTAATGACACTGGTAGGAGTGGTTGTATGGGTCATGAGAGTAGTCACGGGGCATTTGTGATGTTTATGATGGAAGTGCAATGATGGAGGGGTAATAGTTATTTTGGTACAGATTGTAGTGATGGAGAGGTGACGGTGTTAGAGGTGATAATAATGGTGTTGGTGACGGTGGTGGTAATGGTTAAAATTGGAGGGACAGTGATAGTGTTGTTGGCAGTCATGGTCACAAGACTATGAGTATGGTATTGTGGGGGTGGTTGAAAGGCTAGTGATGGTGGTGAGGGTGATAGCATGGCTGTGAGGCTGAGTGTGGTGATGGTGATGACAGTGATGGTGGTGACAGACTGACAGTGGTAGTGATGGAATGATGAAGTTGGTGATGTTGGGGGTTTTAGTGGTGATGATGTGATAATGGTGATATTGGAGGTGATGTACCAGTATCCAGTGGTGTCGATGTGGGTGGTTTTGTGGCAGCAAACACTTTTTAATGCTGCATGTCACTTTTCTATTATTACACATCAGACCACTTTATTTATATTAAATCATGGAGTTTTAATTAAAACACTGTGAGACAGATATTACTGTCATCTCCAACTTATAAGTGAATAAGCTAAAGCACAAAGAATGTGCTTGTCTTTGTCTAAGGCTACACAGCTAACGTAGTATAGAGCCTGTATGTGATCTTATTCATTTTGCCTTTGGGTTCTGTGCTCTTAACCAGTCAACTAAACCAGCTCTAGTAGGTAGTAAAAGCAGATTTTCAAGAATTCTAGCGGGGTGACTTCCACTTACCTCATGGCTCTGCATACCTCCGTGTATCTCAGAATTTGAATTTGTTGATTGTGCACATTGGGAAAGTGGAAAAATGTTTTTATTGCCTCATGTAAAACTTCAGTCTAACTTCTCTTCCAAGCACTAATATTTTCTGTCCATTTCCTAGATGATTGGTCGTCCTGTGATGGTGCCATACTGGTCCCTGGGTTTCCAGCTGTGCCGCTACGGATATGAGAATGACTCTGAGATTGCCAGCCTGTATGATGACATGGTGGCTGCCCAGATCCCCTATGTACGTATAGGCTGTGTGTATTAGCTGTAAGATCTTGTAGCTATCTGAGGTGTCTCACTATCTGGATTTGCTTTTGGAGTAAAGTTCAACCAAGACACAAAGTGCTTTGTTACAGAAGAATCTCCCAGCATCCTTATTAACCAATGCGAGTCTTGTGAAACCTTTTATCTGCATCATTAGTATTGGGCAGTTGTTCCTTTCTGGAACTGTATTGCACCCCACTCAGCATCTCGGTTTCCCTGTGTCCTTCCCCAGGACGTGCAGTACTCAGACATCGACTACATGGAGCGGCAGCTGGACTTCACCCTCAGCCCCAAGTTCTCTGGGTTTCCGGCCCTGATCAATCGCATGAAGGCCGATGGAATGCGAGTCATCCTCATTCTGGTCAGTCCTTGTGTGGATGTGTGGGTTCTGCTTGGGCACTGAGTGCATGTGGTTGAGAATATGTGATGCTGTTTATTTCCATACTATGAGTACAGTGGTTGGAAGATACAGTATAGAAGTGTATTTGCCAGGAACTCTACAGTTTGAGGGAAGGCTAATGTCCCACCCCTCTCTTGAAAAGTTCTCCTGTCTGCCCTTTGTCATTCCCTGGCTGTGTTTTTCTCATCTGACTTGTGCCTGCTTTTCAGGACCCAGCCATTTCTGGCAATGAGACCAAGCCCTACCCAGCTTTCGCGCGGGGTGTGGAGGATGATGTGTTCATCAAGTATCCCAACGATGGAGGCATTATCTGGGGAAAGGTATGAACAAGGGGCGATCTGCCAGGTCCCAGCCAGTATAGCTTCTTACTTTGGTAGTGTGCTCATATATTTTGCTCTTTGACCTTTTCTAGTACTTCTTTCTTTAATCAATGTTTGTGATGCAGCTAAGGAGTTTTGTGGAACCCTTTAGCCTTTCTCTAAATGAATTGCACATGATAATTGGAGTATTATTAGCTCTTGAACATGGTTTATATTTTCTTGGCAACTCCTATAAATGTTACATTATGTGTGCAGTGCTCTTGAACATTTGTCTTTCCACAGGTCTGGCCTGATTATCCTGATATTGTTATTAATAGCTCTCTAGACTGGACCATTCAAGTGGAGGTAAATGCCCTTTGTGGTGCTGGGTGGGATTGTGGCTGTCAGAGTGGGACAACAGTACCTGGCATACTGGTCATGTCGTATAGTATGAACAAGGCAAAGGAGAAAACCTTTATGGATTTGGTGTCAGTTGTGTGTTGTGTGTCAACTGCTTTACATGTAGGTATAATTCCCTTCCAGTGGTAAGGTAGATTTAAGCCACAGAGTGTTAAAAGGCTTTTCCTTTTCCTTTTCCCTCTTTCTTCTTATTTCTTTTTTCCTTTTCTTCTTCTTTTTTTTTTTTTTTTTTTTTTAACCAGGGATTGAACTCAGGACCTTGTGCTTGCCAGTCAGGTGCTTATGGCACTGAACTGTATCCTTAGCCTGGCTTCTCTTTCTTGACTTCCACATTCATCTTGACTTTAGTCTCTTGTATTGCTTTTGCCTCTCATTTCCCAGCAATAAAATTGAAAACTTGCTCTCTCATGAGAACAGGTATTTCTTCATAGTGGATCCAGGCATTCCCTTCTTTTGGACCTATATCAAACCCCACACCTCCAGTGTTTCCTTAAGCATTTTTTTTTTTTTTTTGCCTCAATAAATACACAGTTTCTGGGGGCCAGCAAGATAGCTCAGTAGTCTGAAGCACCTGCTTAGGCAAGCTTAGGCAACCACAGGGACTGTGGTTTGATCCCCAACACAACTTGCTGTGTCATCCCCACCCCCAGGGAGGCTGAGCCAGCCATAACATAAATAGTAAAGTTAAAAAAATACAAGGGGGCTGGGGAGATAGCTCAGTTGAACAAGCACTTGCCTGGCAAATGCAAAGACCTGAGTTCAACCTCAGTCCCACACACACAATAAAATAAAAAATAAATACAAGGCTTTTTACTGGTCCTGGCATCTTCAGCCCCTTCTTCTGGCCATAATGTTTGCCAAGTGAATCAGTGTTGCCTTTCTGATTCGTTATCAATTGTTCTGATAATACTTGTGAGTGGGGATTACTCACTGGAAATAGAGTCTGTTTGAAGAAGAAGTGTTACTATTTTTAGATCTTCTGCTGCAATGATTTTTCTTTCTTAGAAGCAACTGTAGCAAGGCATGTATAGCCTGCACAACCTCCGTGGTGGAGCTAGAATGTCAGAGCAAAGGCCTCTTGCCTGTGACCCTTGTTATTGTGTCATTTCTGTGTCTCCTTGTGACATTTCTTGGGCAGTGAGCGGGGATGCCTAGAGCTCTGATTGCAGGAGATTCTTCATGAAATTATTTTGCTTTCAGTGCAATTATGAGACACACTTCACTTGGGGGACATGAGAGATTTTGGCAAAAAGTATAATTACAATTATACATAGCATTAAGACCCATGTGATCCATATGATGAGTCTTGTGGAGATGTGAATGTTACTAGTTAGGCTTGGTGATGCAGAAGACAGTATAAAACAAATGAACAAATAAAAAACCAGGAAATCTAGTGATATATAAAATCATCTTCTAAACACAGGCCTTGGAAATTTAATTCAATAATTCTGAAGTGGGCCCCAGGAATTTCATTTAGGAGCATACAGCTGATTATGGTACATAACCCCGGAGGCAGGTCCTTGGCTTCAGGTCAGCAGAAGTAAAAGGAGTCACAATAACACAACCAAGTGTTAAATGTATAAAATGGGAGATGGTGCCTAGGAGAATGAAAGGATATTTTTTATTACAAGGATGTTGCTCACTAAAGCAGAATTTTGTGTGCTTAAGAAACCATGGGTCGCTTAGTTTTCCATTTGTACCTCACAGGGAACATAATACTGATTCTCATACAGCTAATAATGACTTTATTCTAATCTTCCACCTTTCTGTTCCCCAAACCCATTGTTTCTTTTTTTTAATTTTTTATTAATTTTAATGACAAAGAAATAGCAATGGAACAGTTTCAGAACAGGTTAGTAGGACAGTTACAATAATTAAGATGTTGCATATTGTTGTCTTCATAGTAATTGTTCAGATGACAAGATGCAGACATGATATCTTGTCTAAACAATATTAGTACATCCGGGCATGGTGGTGCATGCCTGTAATCCCAGCACTTGGGAGGCTGAGATGGGAGGATCAGTGCAGGCTCAAGACCAGCCTGGGCTACAAAAGTGAGCTCAAGGCCAGCCTGAACTGCATAGCAAGACCCTGTCTCAAAAGGACAAAAACAAAACAAAACACAGTATTAGTACAGATCTTTTTTTTTTTTTCATTGAACTAAGAAAAAGTAACTGTATATCTATCCTATTTTGCATATACATATATATATATATTTTTTTCACTATAAAATGGTCCTTCATTTATATCTGCCTTTTAAGTTTTGTTTTATCAGAGATGGGTGTTCCATTGCTGTTAGAGAAGCTGTATTTGGAGAAGTCTTTGAAGGGCCTTTTCATACTTTTTTTTTTTTTTTTTTTGTGGGACCGGGGTTCAAACTCACGACCTTGAACTTGCCAAGCAGACACTTATGCCATGGAGCTATCTCCCCAGCCCCGGCCTTTTCATACTTGATGCCAGCTCAAATGTTATGGATACTTGAATTCAGTAAGATGACCCACTATAGTCCAATAGTCTATAATAGTAGTGGGTTATCAACAGAACTGGCAATGTCAGAAGTTGTTGACTTGAGCCTTTTATAGCTCAGCCTATTAATGTGACATTACTTCTTATACTTTTCTGCTGGATAGTTAAGACCAAGCTAAAGATAGACCCATATAACAAAAAATGTAACCTTTGCTATCTGAGAAGGTCAGTCAAATACCCTCAGCTATACATGAAACCACGTATAGCAGCTTGTAGATCTTTTGTCAGTGTCAGCCCTCTGGATGATTGATGGCCATCGCTTGACCAATTCGCTGTCTGTGAAAGTCTGACAGAAATTTTTTCTCTCTAGGTGACTCTTAGGCATACTATACATTGGTGATCACATTTTACTGTGGCCCCATAATCTCTTTGATCAGAAAATTTGGTAAACCACTGAGTTACAGGATGTCATACCACAGGTTCCCTTATGTCCTGAGTCCTCACTGACCTTGAAGGGCTAGGGGCAAAATATTGACTATCTGTGTAGGCCTTCTTTTTCTCTAACTTTTGGTCTGAAAACTTTAGTTGTTAACCATTCAGAAGAAAAGCTCAATGATATTATTATCCTATAATAGAGGTAGTTGAGCTTAACATCACTATCTGTCTGAATATTAAACACCTTAGGCTTAACATGGAACTGATATTTTCCAACAATCACTGATATCCTAAACTTTGTATGCCTATAGAATGTGAAAGAACAATTGTACACTTTTATACAGAAATTTAGAAATCAAACCATGTACAACATTGTAGCAGGACAATCCTATGACATTTTTTTCTTATCTCTTATGTTCTTTTATTACCTTTTTTTAAAACAAACATTAACTTGAGAGAGTGTACCAATAATTGATATGACATTAGAAGCCGTACACATTAAGAAAACCATAATTGTACGTATTGCAACCATGGTTTTAGTATTACATATTGCTGTCCTCAGTGTAGTTGCTTAGTTCACAGATATCAGCATATATAGTGTGAGAATTCTACCAATTAATTTCTAGTTTCAGCAACTAGAGATTCTTTGAACCATTGCCTTAACCATCTTGTTTATATAAATGTGTGGCTTTACCCCTGCCATGTTCCATGTTTCCTAACTTTTCTCCTTGCTCTCTCTTTGTTGTTTAATCCTTAAGTTCTTGCTTTCCATTTAACTGTGTTATATCTTTCATCTTTTTTTTTTCCTTTTGATACAGGGTCTCCCTATGCAGTTCAGGCTGGTCTTGAGCTCACTTTTGTAGCCCAGGCTGGTCTCGAACTCACACTGATCCTCCTGCCTCAGCTTCCCAAGTGCTGGGATTATAGGCATGTGCCACTGCACCTGGCATACCTTTCAATTTTTATCTCTTCTTTTGAATTCTTATACTAGGGAGACTATACAACATTTACACATGTGGGTCTGGTTTATTTCACTTATGAGTATATCTTCAAGTTACATCCACTTATATATGAAGGCTTCAAGTTTGTTTTTCTTTCTAGCTGAGTAATAGTCCATTATATAAAAATATCACATCTTTTTCATCCATTCCTCAAGTAATGGGCATTTTGGTTATTTCTAAGATTTGGCTATCACATTGTGCTGCTATAAACATAAGCAGACATATATCACTATATGATGTTTTCAGTTCTTTTGGGAAAATTCCCAAAAAGATGATAGCTGGACCAAGTGAGATTTCCAGTCCTAGTTTTTAAGGAGTCTCCATACTGCTCTCCATAATGGTTGCACCAGTCTTCATTCCCATCAGCGGTGGAGAAGGGTTCCTTTTTCCCTGCATTTCTTTATGATAACTATTCTTTCTAGGGTGAGATGGTATCTAAGTGTTGTTTTAATTTGCATTTCATGGATGGCTAGTGATGTGGAACATTTTTCATGTATTTATTGGCTTCTAGTATTTGTTCTTCTGAGAAATGTGTATTCATCTTGGATGCCCATTTCTGGATTGGTCTTTAAATTTTGTTAGTTTTTTTTTTTTCTTTTAACAAATTCTAGAGAGAAGACCTTTGTCTGAGTCTTTATTAGTAATATTTTTTCTCGTTTATTAGTTAATGTCTTTTCACTCTGTTGATAATTTCTTTTGATGTGCAAAAACTCTCAATAAGAGGAGGTCCCAGTTGTTCATTCTTTCAAGTATTTCCCTGTGCAGTTTGAGTAAACCCATTGTTTTTGACCTGATTTGATTTAGAACTTTCTGTATTTGATGACAGTTTGTCTTTGTGTAATTTTATGTTTTTTCCAACCCTAGGCATCCTATGATTCCCTGTCATGTGGCACCTTGTTGTCTCACTGAGAGTCAGATTTATGTGTAGAGATCACTATCTGTTTTCTCCTCTGTGTTCCTGTTATAACTTTTATCTAGACATATGGGATCCTACTTGACTTTTAGCTATTGAAGAATCCATGTCTTTTGTCTTCTGTTCCCCAGAGGAATTTATGAATATTTGCTGTTCTTAATCTGTGAGACTCATCAGTCAAACACTGAGTATTATCATTCATTCTGTCACATGCTGTGCTATAGGGAATATAAAGGCCCATCGTGAGATTGTAAGAAAAAGTCCTAACCCTCAAAAATCTTACAATATGCTATGTAAGTGATACCTTGGACCCTTTTTGATGTTAAATGATGGCAGTGCTCTGATTATTTGAGAGAGAAAAAAAAAGTGATATTGAAACTTCCTTACTCATTCTCTGACTTAAACAGCTACAGTTCTGTGTGATTCTAAAAACCACAGGGAACACACATGCACACTAGTCTAAAATTGAGAAATGCAGTCCTCCCCGGCCTCTTTTTTCCCATGGGAATATTACTTCCACATTCCTTTCTGACTGGAGCAGTGTCTCTGTCTACCTAGAGTACCCTGGCTTCTGCATTACCTGTGAACTGAGCTTAGGAGTTGGCAGACAGCAGTTGAGGCCTGAGTATCTCAGGCATGCCTGGGGAGCTCAGGTTGTTGGTTTTTACCATTCATAGTGACATTAAGGGAAGCCAGTCAGTGCATGTTTTCTAGATGGTGGAAATTTTGTAATTTGTGCTTACTTCTTTTCTTTGTACTCAGTGATTTTCTAATGAGAACAGTATATTATAGAGGCCAATTCAGATCATCTTTCACAATCTCCTGCCAGTTAGAACAAGTCTTCCCATGAGTTCTTAGAAAGTGTCTGTTGGTATCTAACCTGTTCGTTTGGCACAAATGGGTTCTGTTCTGTTCTTATAGCAATACCGAGCTTATGTGGCCTTCCCAGACTTTTTCCGTAACTCAACTGTCCTGTGGTGGAAGAGGGAAATTCAAGAGCTCTACACTAACCCACAGAGTCCAGAGAAGAGCTTGAAGTTTGACGGCATGTGGATTGTGAGTGTCTGTGTGTGTTTCTGCATGTATATGTGCATAAATGTTTCTTTTCTCTTATTATGTAAATCGTTGACATTTAGGTAAGAGAATAGTAGTTATCTGGACAATATGTTGTGCATATCAGAATGCCCTGGCCCAATGAAGAGTAAAGCAGTCCTGATACCCTTCAAACCCTCTGCCTTGCCCAAAATTTCTGTGTACAAAAATATGAAGTGATTCCTAGAATTTCATTAGAAAATTGTGTTCTCCGAGAGAGGTTTGCAAACCATTGTCACACAGTAGAGATTAATTGAATTTTCTAGATGCTCGAACCAGGAATGTTTGAGTCTCCTAGAACAAAGTTTTACAAGGATTTTAGGATGCTGTACAATTGTGTCACTGCAGTATTTCCTAGGTTCTGAAAGGAGAAGACACAATTATCTTTAAAAGTAAGCTGTGCCTGTGTTTGACATTGTAGGACATGAATGAGCCATCGAGCTTTGTGAATGGAGCTGTCCCTTCAGGTTGCACAGATGCTTCTCTGAACCGTCCTCCCTACATGCCACGTAAGCAACTTGTGCTTGAGCAGCTGGGGATCCCTGGAATTAGCAGGAAGCTGAGTGCTGCAAGGCTCTGGAGATTCACCCTGCGTGCTTAGGGTGTGTCCCTGTGGCTTCTGTTTTGTTAGGCACCAGAGGCAGGAAAGATCATTTTGAAGTCTTTCTCAACTCTTTGGGTGCACATTTCTGGACCTCTTAGGTGATTCTGTGAAATTTGAGTAGAAGATATTTACAGGCATAATGTCCCCAAAGGATTTTCATGCATTGTTTTAGATCTGTGTAACTCCCTTGGGTGAGAATGGTTCTGTCTGTGTAATTCCGTGTTTCCTGCTTCCATTTTTTTTTTACTGAAAATAATATGGTAATTGTCTTTTAATCTGCAATTACTTTATTCTCAATTATATCACAACTTGACATATGATAAACAGACATAATGAAAAACATGAAGGGCCAGCCAGATGCTTGAGATTAAAGCACCTCCTTAGGCAGATGCAGGGACCTGGTTTGATCTCCAGTGTGCCATGCCACCCTGACCCCAGGGCTCATTGAGGCAGCAGTTATTGAGAGTGGGGATGGTGGTGCACACCTGTAATCCAGTGCTTGGGAGGCAGAAAAACAGGAGGATCACAATGAGTCTGATCTGTAGAGTGAGATGTTTTTGACCCTGCACTGAATAAAAAAGAAAAAAAACGCACATAAAATAGAAATCAAACAATTCTTTATATCTTCATATGTTCTCCTTCCATTTTCTAAGATAAGGTGCTCCATATTCTCAGTAATTTAGCACAGTTCCTCCTCACTCATCTGGAGGACAGAGGTATTGATATAGCTTTACTCCCTTTTTAGTAGTACTTTACTATTGGGGTTTCCCTTTGCCCACAATGTGTATGAAGTAGTGGCATTTCCTTCTCTTTTGGGTGTTGCTGTTGTGCCTATATCTTGTCCCCTAAAAAACTATTTCTTCTATGAATTTTGTGACCTTCAATACATTATGCGAAGTTCTGAATCTCAGCTTTCTATAAAGGCAGATAACATTTTCTCATAGACCTACATGAAATAGTACATAGGTGAAATAGATGAGATGTTCCCTGTTATGAAATAAGTCTTTTAGAACCTCGAGTTCCCAAAGAAGCCTCAGCTTTTCCAGTTAACTTATTTTTGAACACAACTCCAGATACATTGTAGCTCAGAGATAAGCACTGTTCACTGATCTTGGGCCAGAGGAAAAAGAACCATGTATAGGTCACATTGATCTCCACATGCAGAATTCAGTCCTTGAATGAGGCCTCAGGACTGCTTTTCACATTTTTGATTCTTTTCCCCTCAGATCTAGAGGCCAGGGACCGGGGCCTCAGCAGCAAGACCCTGTGCATGGAGGGTGAACAGATCCTTCCGGATGGTTCTAGAGTGCGTCACTACGATGTGCACAACCTGTATGGGTGGTCCCAGACCAGGCCCACCTATGAGTGAGTTGCTCTTTCAGTTTTCATGTTGATATGGCGACATTCGGTGTGGGCAAAGGGTCCCTGTCTTTCCTTCTATTCACCATGCTTTGGGTTAACTGGAATTTTCATACAATCTCTAGTCAATCTTAAACAGACATTTCTTAACCATATAGCCAGGTCCTACATTTACAACTGATAGGAGCAATTTAAGTAAAAAATCTCTTCCATTGTAGAGAAGCCAGTAACCCAGATGGGCCACAGAGAGGGCCATGAGTGATTCTCCACAATGAAGCCAGCCCTGTGATAGCTTTAGCTAGATTGTTGAAAATTAGCATGGCTGTTGTCTCAAGAGGATGACATCTTTACTGTTATTTTACCCCTTTCTTTTTTAATCATCCGTGAGTCTTCTGTTGAATGAGCATTTTCTAATTTGCGAGATCAGTCAGCGAATAATTTGTAAACAGGAATTAACCCTCTCTCCCTCTATGTTATAACCAAATCTTGAAAAAGCAGCAGATTTAGTCCTTGCTTATAATTTCAGGATAACCTAGTTGTTTTACGTCTCTGTAAAGCATGGCAAAAGCAACTCTGCCATCATCTCCATCCATCTGTGTAGCTTGATCTAAGTTGCAGATTTTACTTATTTTATTGTTCAAACAGAGTACAAAGCAATATTAAAACAGAAAAAGTGCTAATGATGCAGAGTTTCACTATATAAAATAATATGAATTTGATAGTAATATTGCACAGTGTTATTTTCAAATCAGTTATTCAAATGCTAGATATATGCATTAAAAATTGGAAGAAGACAGATTGCATGCTATAAACATAGGTGCATATATATCACTGTGGTGTGCTGTTTTCAGTTCTTCTGGAAAAATCTCCAGGAAGTGAAAAGCAGGGTTGGATGAGACTGCAAATCCTAGTTATTTTAGGAATTTCCATAGTGGTTGCATCAGCTTGCACTCCTACTAACAGTGGAGAAGGGTTTCTTTTTTACCACAGTCCCTCCAGCATTTGCTATTCGTTGACTTATTGATGTTAGCTATTCTTTCTGGGGTGAGATGAAGTTTGCCTTTCTCGAATGACTAATGATATTGAACATTTTAAAATATATTTATTTGCCATTTGTATTTCTTCATTTGAGAAGTATATATTCATCTCAGATGATAATTTTTGTAGTAGATCTCTGAAACTGGCAGGCTTGAATTTTAAATTTATTTTTATACATTTTAGATAGAGGGCTTTTGTCATAGGGGCAGTTAGCTCATGGGTTTTCTTTTTACCGTGTTGGTGATTTCTTTTGAAGTGCAGGAACTTTTCAAAAAGATGAGATCTCAGTTGCGGATTCATAGAAGTATTTCCTATGCAGTTGTGTTTTTATTCAAGAACTCTCTATGCCTATACCTTTAAGATTTCTAACTAAATTTTCCTCTAGCAGATTTAGGGTTTGAATTTTAATATTTAAATATTTGATAAAGTTTCACTGTAGTTTAGTGCTTGGTAATACACATGGGTCTAATTTTAGCCTTGCCATGTATTAAAGAAGTTATGTTTCTTCCTATGAAAGTTCCCGATGTTCATACTGTGAGTAATTATGTAGCAAACACTTTGTCACCATGCCCCAGGCCCATGGACTTATAGGTCACAGCCCTGTGGCCTTTGTTCCCTCACTTTGGCATCATTTCACCTCCTTGTTCTTCTGCAACCAGAGCTGTGCAGGAGGTGACAGGACAGCGAGGAATTGTCATCACGCGCTCCACATTTCCCTCTTCCGGGCGCTGGGCAGGACACTGGCTGGGGGACAACACGGCTGCATGGGACCAGCTGAAGAAGTCGATCATTGGTACAGGGGCCTGTTCCCTGGAATGGGTGGTGGGGAGGGAGGTGAGGTCATTGGTGATGGAGGAGGAGCACACAGAGCCAGAGCCTCCCTGACCTGGATGTGGTTCTCATTGCAGGCATGATGGAGTTCAGCCTCTTTGGCATATCCTATGTAAGTGGCCCTGATCAGATCCCTCCTGCTTGCACACAAGGACGTGCTGTCTTTCAGAAGTCACCAGCAGCCTGGTTATTCTCTCTCTTTTCAGACCGGGGCAGACATCTGTGGGTTCTTTGAAGATGCCGAGTATGAGATGTGTGCTCGCTGGATGCAGCTTGGCGCCTTCTACCCCTTCTCCAGGAACCACAACACCATTGGCACCAAGGTAGGACCTCAGCTCCTCTGCTTGTTTTTATTTTATTTTATTTT